>KZ308201.1:318011-429245 GCA_000376725.2 Ladona fulva | reverse complement strand
TTAGGAAGATAACAGGAGTGACAGACATCATAGATAAGGTAAGATCACTGAAATGGATGTGGGCAGGCCATGTTGCAAGGAGAAACGACAACCGATGGACATCAGCAGTTCTGAACTGGATACCAAGAGACGTGAAGAGACCAAGAAGAAGACCAAGGGACCGATGGAACAGAGACATCATTCAGTATTTAGGGGTAACATGGCAACGAGAAGCTCAGAATAGAGAGAATTGGAAAGCGCTTGGAGAGGCCTACATCCGACGTCGGATTGAAAATGGCTGATGATGATGATGATGATGATATATATATATAGTTATATTTACCTCAAAACAATGACAGTAATTCATGAATTGGTTATCACAAGACGCAAATGATTGCATTATGTTCAAAGTTGTTTCTGATTTGCTTTAAACTCCAATATATGCTTTGTATATGTTTTTCGAAGCTACTGTTAAACTTTCCCTCTCGAAATATCTTGCTCCCATCCCACCCCTTTCTACACAACTTTTTTTATTCATCTCGTATTAATTTTCTTAATCTCAATATTTCCACTTCTCTTAAATCCACACGAGATCCCCCTTACAGTCTTCCTTCTTACTTACGAATCTTATATTTTGCTCCATCATTACCCTTTTTAATGATTATCTACTCAAATTTCACCCTCTTCTCAAACCGTCGATTTTTATCGTTTTATTAAGAAGCCATATCTGCCTGTCTCCCATTCTGCGCTTCGTTTCGTTCTCCGTTCTCAGTATCAATCTCGGCTTCAATCTACAGTTTCCTCCATTATCTAAATCTCATATTAATTTTCATGGTGTCTAATATCCTGCCCCCATCTTGAGGCATTCCCCCTGTCTGTCTCATACACATTTTCCTCTTCAATTTTATACATTTTGTCCGCTTTCTTTCTCCGCCTTTTCAATCTCTTTTTCTCGTCATTTTTATCTTCCCTTAATATAAAGTCATTACTTGTAATTTAGAAATACCTCTCATCCCTAACGTCTTTGTCTAACGTCGTTTCCGGTCTTTCCGATCGTTGTACCACAATAAAGACGCTTTTTTAGCATTAAAAGTACACTATAAAAGATTGGGAAAAGTTTGTGAAATAAAATAAGTATTGAAAACCTTTTTTAAATCTTATACATATTCAACTCTGTGTTAGTAGTAAGGATTGTTGGCATGTGCAATTTCAAAAACCCTGGTATTTCCATATTGATCGATGAGTTTAACCTGCACGTATAAATCCATTAATGTGTAGATAGAAATAATTACGTTTAACTTCCACGAAAATGTTTATATTGTGTTATTTTTTTCTAGCTGTATTGGCCGTTGATTCTCATCGGGGAATACAGAGATAGAATTACATACAGTAAACCTGAACTAAACTAAAATCTCTCATCGAATCTCAATTTCCAATGTATTCTTATATGAAATGGCAGGAGATCGGATTCAACGATGGAATTAGTCGTCAGGGGAACAATTTGTTTACCATCTGAAACTTTTAGAAAAGTCTGGTGTATTTTGTCTTGATTCTCGCAATTTCGAGCGAAAACGATACTCTACGATCATAATAAGAATATGTATTCAGTTGACCTTCTTTTGGTGTTTGATTCGATTTCGTACGCCTATTCTTTCTAATTTAATTTTTAAAAAGAAATGAAGCCTGCAAGCGGTAAATTTGAGGCTTAATTACGCTACGTGCAGTTTTAAACTTCTGCAGTCATACCAAGGACAGTTAAGTGAATAAATATAGATTATTTTCTAATCTGGGAAGATATTTATAAACCTCGAAAGTNTAGATTAATACCCTTTCTACTGTATTACTATGGAAAGGGAAAGCTCATATGCCAAATGTGATAGTAATGTGTTTTTTTTTGTCGTGAGTTAAACTTTTCCGAGTAAATTAATATTTGATACGATTTAAATAAAATGAATATCTTTGGCATTGGAGTCTCTATCTTAATCTAATTTATGGTCAGTGATTACACATTAAACAAACAAATTCATTTCAATAGGATGGAGTAAAAGCATGTTATGAAATACGAGTCTCAAGAATTTGTCAAGTTCCTTCCAAGGTCATCTTTGGATTCGAGGCACTCAATTTTGGGTGAAATTTTAGGTCCCCTATTTTGTTATCTTTTGGTGAAAGTAATCGCAAAATGGCTCTCGGTCTGTTTCCGATGTCAAAAAAGAGGTACAAACACTCGATTTCAACAGCCACGATCATTCATTTCATTAAATAATTCGTCATAAAATACGTGCTTCTGCTGTTCCCATTACCTTATTTAAGAGTAAGTATTCCTTTAATCTATGTGGATATTCAGAAGACGCATTCTTTGCCGTTTTTCACACCGTTTGGACGATTATTGTCATCCCATCTGATGGTATGACCGCAGAACTACTTCAGCATTTGTGCACACACATATATGCAACATTATACATATTTGGATAATCCGACTGAGACTCGACGCAAATCATTGAACCGAGATATCTAAACATCGTATACCCTATTCACCGTCCAACTGAGTACATTAACTCTAATAGGACATGAAACGAACAGTCGCACTCACATGATTAGCATATTTCTATTTAAAGCGGAGTTCGGACGTCGCCCATCGTTTGATGAGCACGGAAAATCGTGACGTTTTCACGGTGCAAATGGATAGGTGCAGACACAAAATATGCACATGCCCGACATTCCTGCTTAGTTTCGAAGAGTGGTCAGGAATTCATCGATAGGTAGGAATATAGCAACTAGGGGTGGCAGCTGAGCCGGAATGCAATCCCGCTCGGAAGTTGATTTGTACAAACACTGGCGTTTAATCTCGTTCTCGCCTTTCCCTAACGACGTGCCACTCTTCATTACCGAAAGTAAACGTTCCAACGGACGCATTTAACCGCCCGGATATCGTTTATTAACTTTCGGCCGCTCGGAGGGGTATTTTTTAGCAAACTCTAGGGTTTCCGTTGGCTTCGAATGCTAGAAAAATACCCTGTTGTTTGCGGGATTATTATGAATCTCCGGATCAGACTCCTGCGGTTCATTTTTATTCCGCCCCAAAATGAATTCTGAGGATAATTAAAAATTCGAGATGTGAGATACGCTCGACGTGGTCCGAATCCGTGAGTCACGGATCGATCCGAGGGCTAAATTCGGTGATACGCTAACAATTAACGTGCATGCGTGAAGACGAAACCGTGTATCACGTACAGAATTAAATAAAACCACTGTTCTTCGTAAATTTCGGAATTATTCGTAAATGTGATTTGATTATACCATTTTCTGGCCAAAACCGGTCGTTAAGTGAAAACTTAATGGAAGTGTCCAACAGCTGTGTCGTTTTATTTCATTCAATGTCATGGCTTTCCACGATATCTAGTCAACTCCTACCGGTTATACACACCTCTATAGCTATCACAGGTATTTGAGGATTGGACAGTGTGCTTAATCTTTTATATTCCTACTTTCATTTACAATTGAGGGAATAGTAAGGTAACGAGGTATCGATTTAAAACTTTCTTCTTTTGCAAACGACAAAATGAACTGTATCTGAACTAGTTACCGCCATGGATTTTGCTATGAAATTTTTGCGAAATATTAAGCTCGCTCATAATGATATTTCTCCGAAAAAGTATGTTGAGTGCCGCGATGGGGCGTGCTCTCGAAGGAGTACAAAACGTCCGACTAAACAACTCAACCCAAAGTAAACCCGAATTATCCACCAGTCGAGAGGAAGCTCCTATTTACTTGATTTAATAGTTTACTTAATATTACGCTCGCTGCATCATTGGCATTTATTATAAATGCGTTTTAATTTTATTTGCCTCCAAAATTACATTTGACTGCACTAAAAACGTTATCTTCACATTGAAAGTCACAGGTCTACGGACATTTCTGACATAATTTATAGAGAGGTCTATTAAAACTGCCTTTAGAACACCAGCTCCCCTAACCGCAATTATTTCTTAATAAATCTGACATGCTCAAGCTCGAGTGTGAAGTGGTGCCAATCTTAGAAAGAAAAAAACTTGATAATTTCCACACATTACATTTCTCGTGTAAAGAAGAATACGACTAGTTACATCTTAAAAATGTGCTAAGATAAAATGCCACTGTACAAATGTACTTGATACGATGCTTGTACTCTTTATGATAACTCATCAGTCGATTTCAAACATTCATTAATCGAACGAGACAAAAACAGATCAGATAATTCCCCAATTCTGGACGCATTTAATTATCGCACCAACTGTCAACATTTATGTTTAACCGTTCAAATAAATGGTCTGTCATTCATCGGTACATATATCATTCATAATTTGGACGATAATGTATAGATGGCAGAGATTTCGGAAGCAAAACATTTGCATGACGTCTGTAATGCCTTCAGAAGTATGTACATGCAATTCCAGTGTCCAGTACTAATACTCGGCGAATGTCTGATGCTGCGAATGGCAATTAATCAATTTCTCCAGCAATGTCGTAAGACTCCTCTTTGATCTTTGTTGAACATATAAAGGTGTGTACATAAATGTTAGATAACATATTTGATTTACAATAGAAATAGTCGATGAACTGATTAATCCCGAGGAAACGGATGATATACCACAATAAATCAACTATTGGTTGCATTTGTATTCTGCAAGTTTTATTCAGTTTTTAGCATTGCAGATTTACGATTATTATGTTTCAATTGATTTTTGTATAATTTGTTACAAAATGTATGCTCCGGAAAGAAGGAAGCACGAGTGTGGAAGATGAACTCTAAATATGCTTCTTATTTCGGGAAAAGTTAATTATATTTATGTTCCTTCGATGCTATTTTTACTACCGCTAGAAATATGTAAATAACGCACTCAAGCAGAAAGGGACTATCGTTAGTTGTACTTGAAACTGAATAAATGCTTGGAAAACGACGAAAAGGAAGTCAGAAAATAAGTATGCTACTGATTGAAAGGAGGATTTTCTTAGCGGAAGTAAAATTAAATAGCTAGCCTACTCAATGACGAAAAATTCATCTATTTTAGGAAAAACANATGAAAAAAATAAGAGAATCTTAGGGAAACACTGCAGGAAAACTCCCATCAGGATCAAGTGGCCAGAAAATATAAATTTTAAGAGTCTACAAATAACTCCGTTACAATGTTAATATTTAAGCTTCTTAAGTTGGATTCTTCAATCCAAATAGCTTCTCCATGTTGAGGTGTGTGTGACGTTCGCCCACGTTTCCCAAATCTTAATTTGAAAATTGACTTTCGGCTCTAAATTCGCACTCGTCCCCGAGGCGTCCCAAATCTCATCCAATTGCAGGCTCTTAATTCATAATTGGAGTAATGTTTCCTCTCGTAACTTCCCTGTATTCCGAGGCAATAAGGTCTCCCATCTGATGCAATCCCACGTTACAGTAATCTGGTCTAGTCTCATGACTCTCAATTTAATTAATTCTCGGAGATATTTCGTGACTCTCCTCCGGGCCATATTTTCGGTGAAGCCCCTTGGGATGTAAATGAGGTTGCCTCTGCGGCCCGTGTTTTGTGTGGGAGGAAATCCTTCGCAAGGCCCTCAAAAAAGGGAGCAGCCGAAATTGAGAGAAGCATATGCCGAGCACTCAGGCGCTCACACACACACGTCGAAAAGTTCGTCTGGCGATGCTTAACAAATGAGAGACGGCTGCCCACTTGAAAGACTTTTTTATTTGTTCCAGACATTCCCAAAAGAGCGGCAGATGCGTTGCAAACCGCTCCTCATTGGAGGCGCTAACGGTCGAGTAGTGATGTCCGTTTGAATAGATTATTAGGAGCACGAATATGTCTCCCAAATGCCGAACAAACTTCGGACGTCGTCGGTTAATTAAAACACTCCCTTTGCATTCGTGAATGGCTGCGGTATCAGGATTTTAACTTCTCGTATGAACATTAGCATACATAGACAGTAATTGCTCAAGAACAGTCGTACTCCGCGATACTATTTTGTTCGTTATTCGGCGATTGCAACTTCGGAGTTTAATTGAATTAATCAGTGCCTTTGGTAATTTTCTCACGTGCCGCCTTAACGTGATCGCGCGACATCGAGAAAGTCTGAATGATCCCCTTTATGGGTCGCTTGAGAATGAATTGGCTTTTGATGTTGAAAGTACCGTAAACTGCCTAATTTTCGTGAATGACTGCTTCCAATTCTGCACAAAGAAAATTAATCGCCTTTCGTGAATTTCTCAGTGGTTTGAGTCTCGAGTCTTCTAGCTTGAGTAGGACTTCTTTCGACTGCTTCGTGAAGTGGTAAATATGACTTTGATCGAAAAGACAAACTCTCAGGGAGAGTCGACGCTGCTGAAAATCTTATCTTTCCCTCTCGGAATGATCTCAATTGGGGGAAACTTCTTAGAAATTAATTCAAATCATTTTACATAAATATACTTCGATTGCTGGAGGTTCAAGGAGTTGTATTTAATGGACTAGAAAGTATTTATAGCCTCGTGTCGCAATATACGGGTAAAATAAAACCATCATTATGCTTATCTGAATGGGGTATTGTGTGACCTACTTGTTCACTATCTGATGTTTTCAGGTGAATTAGAATTTCGATATCTAAAGTATTACTTGGCACAAATGTGTCTTATATTTTTCCTTCTTGTTGCTTTAGTTCATTCAAATATGTTCAATTGGTTAATGTCAAATATACTTCAAGTTCACGGAGGAGGCTGTCACTTTGTGGAATCTTGTTTTGTGGAATACAGTTTTGAACAACAAAGAAAAATTACGTTTACTTATCTTAATAATATCTGTAATATTTTGCATTATTTTACTCTTGCAGCGGTTTCCTTGTCTTCTATGAATGACTGTTCCTCGATGTGGGGTTTCATTGTTATCCTTCAGTTCCTAAGACTAATTCATCCCCTGCACTTTTCATTTCTTAGTGAATTAATAAACATAATTTTTCTTTGTTGTTCAAAACTGTTTTATTTATCGATTCCTCGTGAAGTATGCGTCAATCTGATGCCATTTGCGAATTTTGATGACATTTAAGTAAGAATCCAAGTTTAAAAATTAGTGAAAATAATGTCCTTAAGATACTTCTTCCACATTTAAGATTTTTCTTATTTAAACTTTGAGGTAGTCAATGAATACAATCAATCTTCGATCTGCTCTCTATGTATTGACTTCGGTGTGGGGTTTTCTTTGTTATCCTATAGTTGCAGAGATTAATTCATCCCCTGCACTTCCCATTATCATAAGTGTTTAATTACTAGAGCAACATAGGATTAAAGTTGGAAGAGAGATCCGCACAGGTCAACCATCACCATATTAGGAGTATATGTATCCATTTTAGCACAGCACTTTAGATTCTTTTAAGCATAAATTTACGCAGATGAAGCAGTAGGAGGATTTGAAGACGTCGTGGGAAACTTTAGAATTTGTTTCTATTGAACGCAGCTCATATTTTATTTTCCACAGCGCGTTTCCGAAGAGCCCTTAACATTGTCACCAACCGTTTCAAAATAAAAACATTTGACGTCATCCGGCGAGAGCCGCGTCCGGACGTCAAAACATTTCACGATTCGGGCGCCCTCTTCAACCCGAATATCCGAGAGAAAGTGTCTCGACCCTTCCAAATCCGACCAGAAAATTAAACCGACTATCGCCCCACCTCCTTTAGCCGGTACGTAACGTCTACCGACTTGAGGTCGCCGACCCTTATGTCATACTGTCAGCGAGCGTATTGTTTAAGGGGTGAGTTGACGGCCCCGTTTCGCCATGACGTCACGGAGGGATTAACGCTGTTATCCGAAACCAGCTCCCACCCCCGATCGCGATCAACCCTCCCTCTTTCATGGAATAAAATTTTACCCTCCGTCATAGTTGTCATGGTGATGTGGCACTCATCATCTCCCGCTGCACATTCCACTGGTCGTTGGCCTGGCAGATGTATCAATGGAGGAAAATAACTTGCCGCAATATCCCGAAATCCGTAGGCCTAAATTCCATTTCTGCTAAGCCACCGTCAATCAGTTTACGGAAGGGTTTTCATTTACCTATCAGTCTAATGGTTTGAATTTTCCCTTCGGCGGCGATCGAAACTGTCCGGGAGTATTTCTGTTGCGCTGGCGAAAAACCCGAGGAAAATTTGAATTTTTCTCGGTTTCAATGTTAGAGTAGCTCAGCCATTTTTAGCGGAGAATAGTGAATGAACCAGGTCTTAAAAAGTGGGGAATATGCCATTGATGGTACTTAATAAAGTTTGATAGTATGTGAGCTCCATGTTATGGATTTATTTTACAAATACTTATGAAAAATAAGAACAACTTCCAAAAGCAGAATACGACTTAAGACTTAATAAAGAGTGAAGAATGAAAATATAAAGCCTCTTCTTAGTCTCTTATTAGCCGTTTTAGAAGAAGGTGAGGAAAGAGGAAAATAAAACAACAGGAAAGAAAGAGGGAGGAAGGAACGACTTTTTAGATCGAACAATCTTTAGTCAAAGATCCAGAAGAATGGGTGGATGAAAAATCAGCGATCATACGGATAGATGTAACTAAATTAAAAGGAATTATTCTCTGGTACCTGAAAAAAAATATGAACAATAAAAAAATCGAAAAATTAGACAATAAAAAATTAATTGTTGAGATTAAAAATATACAATGCAGCATTTATAAGAAAGCTAATAAAAAGATGAGGATCGCCGATATGGATCTTTAATCGTGTTTAGAAAAGGAGAAAAAAAAATATATATATATCCCTAAATGTTCCTCAGTTTTTCTCAATTGCGAAGCTTTATTCTTTTATACTGTTTTTAATATCTGCGCTCTAAAATGTCAAGGATGAGGCTGATTGAGGAAATGCGGACACGAAAGAAGTCTCAAAAGCAGGAATTCGATCCCGGATCATCCACTTGCGTGGTAGAAGNATCATTCATAATTTGGACGATAATGTATAGATGGCAGAGATTTCGGAAGCAAAACATTTGCATGACGTCTGTAATGCCTTCAGAAGTATGTACATGCAATTCCAGTGTCCAGTACTAATACTCGGCGAATGTCTGATGCTGCGAATGGCAATTAATCAATTTCTCCAGCAATGTCGTAAGACTCCTCTTTGATCTTTGTTGAACATATAAAGGTGTGTACATAAATGTTAGATAACATATTTGATTTACAATAGAAATAGTCGATGAACTGATTAATCCCGAGGAAACGGATGATATACCACAATAAATCAACTATTGGTTGCATTTGTATTCTGCAAGTTTTATTCAGTTTTTAGCATTGCAGATTTACGATTATTATGTTTCAATTGATTTTTGTATAATTTGTTACAAAATGTATGCTCCGGAAAGAAGGAAGCACGAGTGTGGAAGATGAACTCTAAATATGCTTCTTATTTCGGGAAAAGTTAATTATATTTATGTTCCTTCGATGCTATTTTTACTACCGCTAGAAATATGTAAATAACGCACTCAAGCAGAAAGGGACTATCGTTAGTTGTACTTGAAACTGAATAAATGCTTGGAAAACGACGAAAAGGAAGTCAGAAAATAAGTATGCTACTGATTGAAAGGAGGATTTTCTTAGCGGAAGTAAAATTAAATAGCTAGCCTACTCAATG
The DNA here is from genome assembly GCA_000376725.2 of Ladona fulva. Taxonomy (NCBI): domain Eukaryota; kingdom Metazoa; phylum Arthropoda; class Insecta; order Odonata; family Libellulidae; genus Ladona; species Ladona fulva. Next base: position 419,646 of record KZ308201.1, on the reverse strand, counting down.
ACGAAAAATTCATCTATTTTAGGAAAAAAATATACACTAAGAACATTAATCTGCGTTAATGGGACCCGTTTCGAAAAATGAAAACCTTAATAATATGAATTTATCCATACTTTAGCATTGAAAGAATGTTCTGTAACTTAATAGACATTTATTATTTAAGTTTTCTAGCTCACATTTTTATGCTTCAAATGTCAAACACGATATTCTTCACTATGAGCTGAGACTTTATAATCAATGTTATTTCTGTATTAAAATAAATTAGATATTATTATAGATATATTAGAAATTAAATTTATTATTTTACTAAACCTCCACAGGATTAATATTCCAAATTAATTTTTGGGTAATAATCTTCCACAGATTTCCCAACTCTTTACTCTGAGTCCTCTGCATTAATCATTAAGAGCGTAGCATGAAATGGTAGCTTGGATACAAATAGCTGCAAATCCGCGATTGTATATCAATGGTGGAGATATACGACCGCTGTGGACCTGCATTACCCTTCTGAGCACCGAGACAAAACTTTGTGGCAGTGATCATCTTGGGAATTTGTTTATTGGTCGAATCCCATTTTCGGGAGTGAGGTGGAATTAATATCCAGAGAAAGAGTAGGCGAATTTTATGGATGCTGACCAACATTTTTACAGGAGTTCATTCCAAAACTTTATCACTCACATATTCAACTTTTCAAGATAATTATTGTCCGATATTTTAGGGCGATAAAATATTTACAGAATAAGCAGTGGAGCACCTGATATTCGCATGGATCATTGAAACGGGTTTCGTTCACATTTCCCGCTGAGTTTCTTCATAAATACAAAATGAGTTTCAGCAAATATATACGAGGGAAGCCACTTTAGGATAATCATACCTCAGAAAGCATTAAGGTTGTTATAATTTTGTTTCTGAAATCATTATATAAGAGTTAGTCGATGATTAATAAATACTTTGATCCGAGTTATGGCTTTAATATTTAACGCCAATTCCTCTTAGGTTCGAGTATATATACGACGGTCGGTCAGAAAGTAATGACCCACATTTTTTTCCAGCCAAAACCAATACTAGTAATTCGAGTTTGTAAGTTCGAACTCTTCGACGTTTTGTGTGTGTACGTGAATAGTTTGTTTCCCCTGCAGATAACATAGCTGAAATTTTCAAAGTGAAGTCTGACCGTGATAAATGTTACATATAATATGCTGTGATGAATTTCTGTGCGTGGAGAAAAGGACGGTAGGGAATATTCATAACTCATTTTGGGTCCATAACTAGAGCGAGGACTGGTAACGACAAGCATACATGCCCTAGTGAATCGCTGGAGGAAGGCAAAAGCAATAGAAATAGATTATGTGGAAAATAGATTGAGCAGATAAAACATCATTCTTTGTGTAAATTTAATTTTTTTTATAATATGTAGTTTTTGATAAAATAGTGGGACATAACTTTCCGACCAACCCTCGTATGTGAAATATGGAATGAATAAAGGAGGATATAGACATAAACATTATAGCTTTGGATTGGTTGTGGGATAAATTGGTTACTAGATTCTTAGAAAAACAAATGACAAAGTTTTGTTGGGAAATAAAATGATTTAGATTAACAGTTTCTTTAGCATTGTAAATGAGATAACCAAAAATATAAATTTTGGAAGTACTTTAGCTCATTCGATTAGCTCAACTGGTATATGCCCCATTCATATGCAAGAGACAACATTTCTCCTCTTCGTAAATTTCGGAATTATTCGTAAATGTGATTTGATTATACCATTTTCTGGCCAAAACCGGTCGTTAAGTGAAAACTTAATGGAAGTGTCCAACAGCTGTGTCGTTTTATTTCATTCAATGTCATGGCTTTCCACGATATCTAGTCAACTCCTACCGGTTATACACACCTCTATAGCTATCACAGGTATTTGAGGATTGGACAGTGTGCTTAATCTTTTATATTCCTACTTTCATTTACAATTGAGGGAATAGTAAGGTAACGAGGTATCGATTTAAAACTTTCTTCTTTTGCAAACGACAAAATGAACTGTATCTGAACTAGTTACCGCCATGGATTTTGCTATGAAATTTTTGCGAAATATTAAGCTCGCTCATAATGATATTTCTCCGAAAAAGTATGTTGAGTGCCGCGATGGGGCGTGCTCTCGAAGGAGTACAAAACGTCCGACTAAACAACTCAACCCAAAGTAAACCCGAATTATCCACCAGTCGAGAGGAAGCTCCTATTTACTTGATTTAATAGTTTACTTAATATTACGCTCGCTGCATCATTGGCATTTATTATAAATGCGTTTTAATTTTATTTGCCTCCAAAATTACATTTGACTGCACTAAAAACGTTATCTTCACATTGAAAGTCACAGGTCTACGGACATTTCTGACATAATTTATAGAGAGGTCTATTAAAACTGCCTTTAGAACACCAGCTCCCCTAACCGCAATTATTTCTTAATAAATCTGACATGCTCAAGCTCGAGTGTGAAGTGGTGCCAATCTTAGAAAGAAAAAAACTTGATAATTTCCACACATTACATTTCTCGTGTAAAGAAGAATACGACTAGTTACATCTTAAAAATGTGCTAAGATAAAATGCCACTGTACAAATGTACTTGATACGATGCTTGTACTCTTTATGATAACTCATCAGTCGATTTCAAACATTCATTAATCGAACGAGACAAAAAGAGATCAGATAATTCCCCAATTATGGACGCATTTAATTATCGCACCAACTGTCAATATTTATGTTTAACCGTTCAAATAAATGGTCTGTCATTCATCGGTACATATATCATTCATAATTTGGACGATAATGTATAGATGGCAGAGATTTCGGAAGCAAAACATTTGCATGACGTCTGTAATGCCTTCAGAAGTATGTACATGCAATTCCAGTGTCCAGTACTAATACTCGGCGAATGTCTGATGCTGCGAATGGCAATTAATCAATTTCTCCAGCAATGTCGTAAGACTCCTCTTTGATCTTTGTTGAACATATAAAGGTGTGTACATAAATGTTAGATAACATATTTGATTTACAATAGAAATAGTCGATGAACTGATTAATCCCGAGGAAACGGATGATATACCACAATAAATCAACTATTGGTTGCATTTGTATTCTCCAAGTTTTATTCAGTTTTTAGCATTGCAGATTTACGATTATTATGTTTCAATTGATTTTTGTATAATTTGTTACAAAATGTATGCTCCGGAAAGAAGGAAGCACGAGTGTGGAAGATGAACTCTAAATATGCTTCTTATTTCGGGAAAAGTTAATTATATTTATGTTCCTTCGATGCTATTTTTACTACCGCTAGAAATATGTAAATAACGCACTCAAGCAGAAAGGGACTATCGTTAGTTGTACTTGAAACTGAATAAATGCTTGGAAAACGACGAAAAGGAAGTCAGAAAATAAGTATGCTACTGATTGAAAGGAGGATTTTCTTAGCGGAAGTAAAATTAAATAGCTAGCCTACTCAATGACGAAAAATTCATCTATTTTAGGAAAAACATGTATACTAAGAACATTAATCTGCGTTACTGGGACCCGTTTCGAAAAATGAAAACCTTAATAATATGAATTTATCCATACTTTAGCATTGAAAGAATGTTCTGTAACTTAATAGACATTTATTATTTAAGTTTTCTAGCTCACATTTTTATGCTTCAAATGTCAAACACGATATTCTTCACTATGAGCTGAGACTTTATAATCAATGTTATTTCTGTATTAAAATAAATTATATTTTGAAATTAAATTTATTATTTTACTAAACCTCCACAGGATTAATATTCCAAATTAATTTTTGGGTAATAATCTTCCACAGATTTCCCAACTCTTTACTCTGAGTCCTCTGCATTAATCATTAAGAGCGTAGCATGAAATGGTAGCTTGGATACAAATAGCTGCAAATCCGCGATTGTATATCAATGGTGGAGATATACGACCGCTGTGGACCTGCATTACCCTTCTGAGCACCAAGACAAAACTTTGTGGCAGTGATCATCTTGGGAATTTGTTTATTGGTCGAATCCCATTTTCGGGAGTGAGGTGGAATTAATATCCAGAGAAAGAGTAGGCGAATTTTATGGATGCTGACCAACATTTTTACAGGAGTTCATTCCAAAACTTTATCACTCACATATTCAACTTTTCAAGATAATTATTGTCCGATATTTTAGGGCGATAAAATATTTACAGAATAAGCAGTGGAGCACCTGATATTCGCATGGATCATTGAAACGGGTTTCGTTCACATTTCCCGCTGAGTTTCTTCATAAATACAAAATGAGTTTCAGCAAATATATACGAGGGAAGCCACTTTAGGATAATCATACCTCAGAAAGCATTAAGGTTGTTATAATTTTGTTTCTGAAATCATTATATAAGAGTTAGTCGATGATTAATAAATACTTTGATCCGAGTTATGGCTTTAATATTTAACGCCAATTCCTCTTAGGTTCGAGTATATATACGACGGTCGGTCAGAAAGTAATGACCCACATTTTTTTCCAGCCAAAACCAATACTAGTAATTCGAGTTTGTAAGTTCGAACTCTTCGACGTTTTGTGTGTGTACGTGAATAGTTTGTTTCCCCTGCAGATAACATAGCTGAAATTTTCAAAGTGAAGTCTGACCGTGATAAATGTTACATATAATATGCTGTGATGAATTTCTGTGCGTGGAGAAAAGGACGGTAGGGAATATTCATAACTCATTTTGGGTCCATAACTAGAGCGAGGACTGGTAACGACAAGCATACATGCCCTAGTGAATCGCTGGAGGAAGGCAAAAGCAATAGAAATAGATTATGTGGAAAATAGATTGAGCAGATAAAACATCATTCTTTGTGTAAATTTAATTTTTTTTATAATATGTAGTTTTTGATAAAATAGTGGGACATAACTTTCCGACCAACCCTCGTATGTGAAACATGGAATGAATAAAGGAGGATATAGACATAAACATTATAGCTTTGGATTGGTTGTGGGATAAATTGGTTACTAGATTCTTAGAAAAACAAATGACAAAGTTTTGTTGGGAAATAAAATGATTTAGATTAACAGTTTCTTTAGTATTGTAAATGAGATAACCAAAAATATAAATTTTTCAAGTACTTTAGCTCATTCGATTAGCTCAACTGGTATGTGCCCCATTCATATGCAAGAGACAACATTTCCCCATTGTTCTCGTTAATTAATACTACAAATTCCTTTGTCTCTCCATTAGCAGTACTTCATGAGTCAAGTTCATTCCTTTGAAACCCTTTCCGCTTCCGTCCTAACACAACATTGGCAGAATGTGAACGGTTAGTTTTGTTTTCTTTGGGAAAGCAATGTGGTAATCTACGTGTTCCGACCTGTTTAAATCCACGTACGTCCAACTCTTTGTTGAATTATGAAAGGAGGATTGTATGAAAGAGAAAGCCCAAATGTACGTGGAAAATCGATAGAAACGTCTGCTTACCTCTGGATTTTGTGTTAAGCGAAAGAGCAAACTCCCGAAAATAGGCCTTCGAAATGAAACAGCAGTTTCGGTAGGATTATTCTATCAAATCAAATAACTGAGAGTTTTGCTCCCCAGGACACCTAACCTATGCACTGCTTTCTTCACTGCGCCACTCAATTGGTATTCATTCTGGTTTGGGAATTATTTACTACCATTTACGAGTACTATTTACATTTTAATGTTTCTTTACCCACTTACCGGGCAGGAATTACCTTGCCTTACCAAATTACCATTGTAGCAGTAGATACCTGCCCGGCAAGTAAGATATATGGATTCGTTTCCCATTCTTTACTTCTGTTAATCCTTGGGTTTTAAGGTGCAGAGACAAACGTACATCCTTTCATACATACCAGTTTATTCTTGACGTTACATACATTTATTATTACCCTCATTAAACGCATTTTATCAGATTTTCTTCTTAATTTAGAACCATTCCAATTCCGCAAAGCCTTTCATTCGTTCTTCCATTTGCTCCACTCAGATATTTAAAACATCCCTTTCATAGAGCTAACAAAGCCCTTCCCCGAACCCATAAATTACTCATAAGTCATTCACTTTGTCTCTTATTACGTTATCTTGGGCTAATTTGTCTCATTGTTGATGACAATACATCAAGAAAAAAATGTTTGAAGTCATATGTAATTTTACTGACATCTTCTCTAAGAACTGTCGTTGTCAGTGCCCTTTTTTTCAATTTCTCATTAGAGTAAACCATTAGGATATCAACTCTTGGGAAATCGCACGAATCGGTATTATATTGTATTAGGTGTATCCCATTATATTCTCATCATGTATTTATATTTAATTCGGAAGAATGTTTCAGCTCAGCAAGAATTAGCAAATCTCACTTTTACCAATGTTTCGCATAAACATATTACTTTTAGAATCTCAACTCATTAAACAACAGGAAATATATTTATAAATATTAACGTTGCTATAAATAAGGTTTGTTTGCTACAGACGCTTAAGTAAATTATATAGAAGAGAACGTTATTCCCTCACCCCTTTTTTCTAATGCTTATTTATTGATCCGTGGCGACAGTGACGGTTGCCGTAGTAAACACAGAAAAAGGAAGATATATCCGATTAATTTCGCAATAAAANTTGTTTGCTACAGACGCTTAAGTAAATTATATAGAAGAGAACGTTATTCCCTCACCCCTTCTTTCTAATGCTTATTTATTGATCCGTGGCGACAGTGACGGTTGCCGTAGTAAACACAGAAAAAGGAAGATATATCCGATTAATTTCGCAATAAAAGGCAAACTGTTAAAAACGTGGACATTGAAATCTATAAAATTAGCAAGAATATGATAGTTTGCAGATTTAGCCTTCAAACAACAAAGCTTAATAGTAATCCATTCAAATGTTAGGCATTTTAAACAAAGAAGAATGAAAGCTTAGCACTCTCGAAAACAAACAGTCACGTGCAATATTACTTACTCTTATCGAACACATTACCACGGTTCGACTCCGGGTCTTTCCGGGAATGCGAATAAGTTCACCCAGGGTTTCTAGCACGAAGAAATCCAATGCAGTTGATCGCGTGTCTCTAAATCTAACCGTTTATGAGATAGAGGAGGGGACAGACGGATAGTACGCAAATTATATATGCGTATGGTGGTAAGCATTCCAGAAAGCAGTCTAAATATTATTTGGAAACAAAAAAAATCCCATGCAACTTTCACTGCGAATTTTGAAATTCCATCTTATTCTAATATTTACCAATGAACGATGCAATCTATAGTTATTGCTGGCTCAACCGTAGTTTACTGAGAATCTTCAAATGTTTAATATATACACACACGTATCCATTCATATAAATGTGAAAGTGCTTCACCTTGAGGAAAGATAAATGAAGAGCGCGAAAGATAAGTTGAGAAATAAGTAGGGTCTGCGAAAATTGGTCCCAAGGAAGGAGAGAGAGAAATATGTGTGGTTTGGAGGAATTGCTCCCAAGGAGGAGAGAAGTGGGGCAGGAGATGGATGACGAGGCAATATAACTTTATTTTGGCGAACTTTGCAGAGGTTTTCAGAGGGCTTTCGGGACGGTTAGTGTTGAGTCTTCGTTTTCAATAACGCTAATGAAATATGGTGTATGCCTATGCTCGATTCCTCTTCCGATTTTCTGTAGTATAACCCAACGAAATATTCCGGGTAACTTACATCCTCTTTTATGGTTCTTTCCTACTCTCAAAGTAAAGATAAAGTTTTATAATGGTGAGTATAAAGTTCCTTTACTGCTTTGCTAATAGTGTTACGTAGTTATGTGAAATAAATCTAACCTCTATAGAAATTTACTGTGGCAGGGCACTGCCATTAGTATTTGATGATTACGATAGAAATTTATTTAAAACAATTAGCTAAATAACATATAATAAAAATGGTAGGCGAATACAAAATTAAAATGTTTTAATTTAAATATTATTCTTAAAAATGAACGAAATGCTTTGGTAATTCAGTTTTTGAAACTTTTTTCTATGGACTATTTTTCCTTTTTAATCTCACCAGTTTGATTGATGACAGTAAGAATATTTTGAGAAATATTTTTTTCATTACACAAATAAAGTAACGGTTGAGAATGTGAAACTGCATAATTTATTACGTAAATCGCAATGAAATGCCATAATTTCCCGAAAAACGTGTTTGAATTATGTGCTCATGGAAATAATTATCACTGGCAATTACTATGATTGCATATCTCATTCAATAATGTTTTCAATTATTCTAATGAAGTCGTAACCGTATAGCATTGTTCAACACTTACTGGGAGACTATGGAACAAACACTTCAGCAGCCCTGAAGAAGATGGCAGAGTTGGCCATCGAAACGTTGGCGACTTTAGTGTCACCCCAACTTAGATGTAAGAAGAGACTAATTAATCTCAATCTCGCCCATCAATAAAGACGATTTATTATTATTATTATTAACTTACCTGGGAGTTAACCCGAGAGCAGTTTATACAAGCTACTCGTACTCACCAGGAAAGCATCAAGTCTCTATACTATGGAACTAGATTATTCGAAGACATCGATTACTGAATGTATATTGGCTCATATTTACGAGTACTTATTCATTGCTTAAAAAAGAACACCATTTACTAAGGATTCTCATTTCTTAATAAAATATGAATCAGTAGTTCCCATTACTTTTGTACCAAAAACCTCACTCTCTTCTATGGCTACACCTCTTTTTCTCTATTATTGTTTCGTTTTCCTTACTCCACCTCAAATACACATGCAGATAAATCATGAGTCACTTTCAATGTATAATTAGACATATTTAGTGACTGCGGAAAAAAGTGATTGATTAAAATGGAGTGAGTAATGAACTTCCCTTTCAGAGATGAAATATCTTTGATACGAGGAAATATGGAAATAACGCGTGATTCAAATAAGAAAATGGGTGAAGGGTATCTTCGTACATTAGGGTGTGCGCTCGCTAAATCAATTGTTTAGAGCCTTCATTCGGGAAGTGTAAGATCCAGGTTCGAGTCCCAGCTCTTTCAGACTGTTCTCATGTCCGGTTACCCTTGGGAAAGTGATACGAATGCCTGCAGAGAGATTTCCGAGGAGAGTTAAGGAGTGCAAAAGTTCGGAAATGAGACGATTCGGAAGACCAATTGCGAGATGAAAATGTTAAATAGCAACAGCACAATACTTACGTAGTTACGTAGGGTCAATACGACCCAAATAAAATTTCATTATTTAAAATGTTAGTGCTTATATCTATTCCAAACTATCATTATATGGAATCAAAATGATTTGCATTCATGCAGCTTATGTAATTATGACCATGCGAGAGTATTAGCGTTACGTTTTACTGAAAATAGTTGTTCTTGATTTACTCCAGTTTCTGGTTTGTTTTTTCCATTCGTAGTAGTCTTCGCAATTGCACATTTTGGCGACTATAAAAACACTTATTCATTCAATGCAAGAGCAAACACATCGCAACGAACTCTAATTTTAATACTTGTTATTTGAGATTGGAAATTGTTGGTATTTTAAGTTTAAAGTCAAAATAAGGTCAATAAAAGGCCCTAATAACATCATTTTTCCGAAAATTATTTTCGTATCTGACGCTAAAAAGTGGCGATAATAAGGTTTTCAGAGGACTCTTGTCGAGCAATCCTCTGGGAGTCTGAAGTGGCATCTCCAAAAATGACATGGAAACAGCATTCTAGTTCCATACCCCGATGAGTTGTACTCTGGTCTCCGATTTCCTCTCTCTTAAAATGCTTTCTCAGAAATAATACATTCCATACACTTTGGAAATGATGAGGTTGGAAGGATAAAAGAAATGACGAGGCCAGACCAATGGAAACGAATTCAAGTGGATCAAAAATAACAAAAATCTAAAAGTAACCAAGAAACTATTTCCGAAAATTATATTCCACTTAATTATTTACTTAAAATTTGCATCGGTAGCCACTAACAGTTAATTATAATAATTTTTATATTAATTTCTACAGTCGTTTATAGGTTGTATTAATCTGAAACCCTGTGCACTATTTGTACCTTTGAATGTTATGAACACACACACATTAACATATATATTCACCCTTCCCTATCTTTGAAATGGCAAAATTAATCCAAAAATACTAGTGGATAAAAATTCTTGAAAGAGCTCTGCTAATTAATTGCAGTGCATACCATGTATCATAAGCTAGATTCCAATTCTTTGATAACTAATTACTGTTAACTATGAAACTTCACATCCACCTGCTATATTCGAATATAATATGTCATAGTATATTCGAATTGCCCTTTCTATACGTTGTCCAAAATGATTATAGCATTCCTAACGAACATTCCAGTCCGTCCCATCAAATAAAGCAACCTAGAATCTTTTCGGGAGCGATCTTATGGAATGCATCCCATTACGTCATAAACCATTCTATTAATACCTTCCCTTTTATTAAACTACGCATTATTTGCATTCCATAGTTTGGCCGTGCAAAATATTTGGATTTCTTATAGGTCAAGATTCCAAAAACTCTTCCTCATATTTGGACGTTTTCCCTTAATGAAGTTCGGCTTTATATGATTTCATTAACTTTCTACTGCAGAAGAAGTTCCTTCTATACAACCGTATAATCATAGAAGTCGATGAAAAATTCTTCTTTCTGTATTCGCTTTATCACGAAAAGATTCACCTCAGATAAATAAGGTATACAAATATTGTAATGTTCGACCATCAGTTAAACTTGATTAGCTTTAGACCTTTAGGTGATAGAAAAATCGAAGATATTACTTTCCACGAAGTAATAATTAAATAACAATTGGATAATTAGATATTGGATTAGATTGTCAGATTTAAGTTCCTCAGAGACTTCGCTCGAATTTCTGATAAAAATTCGATATTGTAAATCTTGAATATTGTGTAACTCCTGGTAAATAGCATCTTTGAGGTTCAATGTATTATTATTAAACAACCATTAGAACCATAAATCAGCCCTTCTAATTCCATATTATGGTGCGTAAGTTACGTTTATCACATTCATAAATGATTTGCTTATAACAATCTATTTGACTTTATGAATCCTCGGAATTTATTAATTATTATTTCCAATATATGTAGGTATCACAACTGATAATAGAATTAATTCAGAACTTATAAACAAAATAGGATACTTGAGATTTGAGGTTTATATATTCCTAAAATTTTATAAAATAATGTAAATACTACTAAGATGAACAATCATAATATTTTAATCCCCTCTCAAATACGATTGCAAGAGTTTCAAGAGCAAGATTTAGCCCTTTTTAGTTATTCAAGAAGGGGAGTGAATGAGGAAGCATAGAACGCACGTATCTTGTTTATATAAACATTATATATTTATATGGAGGGAGAAGTGCCTCGTATTCATTTTCCTTGTAATCAAACTCCATTAATTCAGAATCCGAGTCGCCCGACCCAACCTCCAGACTTTTTTCACGTAAAAATAGGAAGCGGAGGTCTTCCGAAACAGGTGAGTGACACTTCAAAGTCTTTCCGTTTAAGAGATACGTCACGCTTGCTGAGATGAGTTACAGATCGGCAAACATCTCGGGCGTAATGGATGGCGTATTTCGGTGGAAGGCGAAAGGGAGATTGTGTTTGGAATGTCAGAAGGGAGAATGGCAAAGAAGAGGGAAACAGAACGAGGGAGAAGGCATAAAGGCTCAAATGTGTATCCGAAGTAAGGCAAAGCAAAGAAATTTGAGCCCAGAAGATGAATTTTAACCTCAGGCTGATGAAATTAAACACATTCAGAATGTCTTCTGAAATAGGATCCGGAAGATTCGTTACAGGAGATTTTCTACATATACATTTTCGCTGCAACGCCTTTTCGCTACGAAAATATTTTAATAAGATTAATATGATCAAGCTTTGTGGAAATCAACACACATGTTGAAGGAAAGGATGCTTAGTGATTTCCACAGTAGGTTCCTACTGTGAAAATTACTAATCAACCTATCCTTCGATATGAAAATATTTAATTTCAAATAATAATATTTAACTTCTCCACCGAAATTTTTTGTTAAGAAGCAATTTTGCTGCGGAAGATTTTTAGTAGGGAATATATTTTTAAGCAAACACTCTCTGCAGCGAAACTCTCTCTCACGTTGGTAGCAAAATCTTTGTAACGAAAATGTCCGTAGCGAACCGCCTGTAGTGAATCTTTCTAGACCCTCCTTAAATAGGTTTGATTTTGTTTTAATGATATCGTATATTGACGCCTTTTTAATTTGTCCCCAAGTTAGGTCCATTGAGTTATTGGATGCGTTCAGCGCTGCAACTTGAGTAATGGGGTTCGCGATATTCTCTAAAAATATTTGTATCTGACGTTACGATATGAAAGACGTTTATATCCAAGGGCAAACGAATGTGGAAAATGTGGAGGGGATCGGGTATTGAACCCAGAACTCCTATCTTCCGAAATATCTTAGAGATTTTATTACCTTACGCTATGCTTTACCCAAGAGCAGAAAATGAATAGAAAATTAGTTTTGTTGTCTGTTTCATTGGTCTACCTTTAGATATCTACCCTTCCCATCAATTTTCTAATGTAATTTTCATAAAGAATGTTTAATGGCCGAAAATAAAATTGAACTCGTGAAAAGAGCAAATTGTAGAATGTGTATACCTTCAATGTTGTTGAAAAGGTTAAATAATATTTTTATACTAAGTCTCCATATTACATATTTGTTGGGCTACCCATTTAGCCATGTGGGTAATACTTCGGGGAAAGCGGACCCGGGTTGGATGCCCGGTGGGCCCACGTGCGAAATCACCTGTCGAAGCACTTTTAACACTTTAGCTTCTACTACTACATATTTGTTTTAATATTGTCATCATAAAGTTCTCATTACGTTTTCTTTTTTATTTGAGAAAACAATGAGTCTGTTTTAGAAAACTACTTTTTTCCACCCAAACCACTCAAAGTACGAAGTATTTCAGAGATTGCTACCGAAATTAGTCTGAAATTATTCTAAAGGAAGTTTCTCTTTCGCCGTTTGAGATTATTTAATTAATTTATATACATTTTACGTTCTATTGTAAAAGCTTTAAGAAGTTGAGAAAAGATGCAATTTTTATTCCAACTTTATTATCAACAAATAAAGGATGAAGGGTGCAGACATTGCAGTTACTGGTCATCTCAGGTTATCGAACAATATTTTATTCCTAGTCAGCCGTTTTTTTTGGTCACTAACCATGATTTCATTTAAATCATTAGCCATCTTTGGCAACATCAGGACGCTAGGATCTAACAGTAGAGTTAGTTTTCACAAGACGAGCGTGATATTTACTTATTCATACCCAGTTTGTCAATTATATCCAAACCTGTTTTTTTATGGTACCCTCTATGGAAGTATTACAATTTATCCTCGTGAATCCATAAGCAATATTTAAATATATCTTAATTTGTCCACAATCAATAGAAGAACCATTTTCCTTCGCAGGAAAGTCTTTCTAAACGCAACGAAAGAAAGCGCATCGATGGAAAAGTTAAATATATGTAAAGAAGAAATTCCCACCGATCTCCTCCATTACCCTTTAGGTAAAGTACCCTGCGAAACTCGACGCCAGGGCCGAGGGCGAAATACGAAAAGGAGATAGAGGATAGCGGCTTAAAGGGATAATAGATATGCAAATGGAAAAGGAAACATTTTTAGAAGGGATAGGAAACGCGGGGAAATGCATTTTGGAAAGAAAATACGATAAGAGGGAAAATTGGGGAGGAAACGCTCAAGGTGTACACAAAGGGTTAACTGTAAATGGGGAAATGGAGAAGGTTTCCTGAACACTATCTGCGAGGAACACTCGTACTGACCCGAATGAGGAATAAATTGCAGAAAATGCTTCGGTGATAATGGTTTCGCAGAAATGGAAAGTGTAAAACCCAGAAAATATGGCGTAAGAGGTCACGTGCTATGGAATAGGATTTGTGCTATTTCGGTTCTCGTGAGGATTTCTCCCCTTCTTGAATTTAACAGATCGCTTTATGGACGTGTATGATATTTTCGTTTTTTCCATTTCCACTAATACAAGGACTCGCCTCAGCAGATGGGACTCGAGGATTGAACACTCACAATTAGAAAAACTCCAAGGAAATAACAGAGCAAATGATAGTACGTAACCATATCGTCCCACTTACTTTATTAGTCACAAGGAGTCCAATGAATGAATTTTACAATGAGGGACCAATTTGATTGTATTATTATGAACATTATGTAAGATTTTCAGTAATTAATATACATTTTTTATTAAAACAATAGCAATAATCTAGCCAGCAACGAAAAACCGTATCTAACATGACTGTAAAATTTGTATTTCAATTCAAATTGTTTCATTAAGATTCAAAAAGCTATATACTCTTGAATAACGATTAATGTCTCTACTCTTAATAAAAGTATATTTTGGTCACATTTTGCTTACTCTACAAGGTTGTCTCTGATAGGAGAGTAAATTGCGATGCTTCTACTAATTAACAATTTCTACATCAAGGTTGATAATTAGTTACATTAATATATGATACATCAATACCAACCATCAGTTTCTACATCTTCATTATGAAGGCAATCCCCATTTCTGTGTATGGAAGGTGTTTCAGTGTAACCTTTATAGAAGTTTACTATTTTATATTTTTCTTTAGCATTCACTGAATGACACTGCAGTAAATTACCATTTTCTCAGTAATAGGAATTTTCAAACAAAAATCTATCTTGTGATTTTATAAGTGTTCCTATATCCTATTTATTGAATTTGTTCATATGAATTATCCTCTCGTTAATGGATTGAATATTTAAATGCTCATTTATGTGGATAAATCGTCCAGTAAGGGAAAGATTCTGTTTGTTAGTGAAACGAGTAATACAAAGGAATATAGTAGGAAACGAGTAATACAAAGGAATATATGACCAAAACATCGCTAGTTCGCACTTCATGCCAACATTTCAAATTATTCTCTAAGCTATTCCATTCATTTAAAATCATCTTAGAATTGTATTAAATACATAAATGTGTTTTCATATTTTCCACACCTACTTACTTAAACGCTCTAGGAGGAAGGAAATACGTATAATTTAATGAGTTGTATGCAAATGGATTTTATCTTTGCGGTCTCATCATAGATTTCCTCCGCCTTCATTTGAATAACGTACCGTTAATATATCCTGTCGTGCAAGTCGGGCCATAAAAATATTTTCCATAGATTAGGAAGGTCGAAGGCAAGCCGGACGGAAGTGGATTTCACAAACATTTTCAGCGATAAATATTTCGCCTAAAACTAAACGTGTGCACACGCAATATGCAATCAAGATTCAGTTACTTATGCGTGCCCTAAAACAGAATCAAACATTCGCGTAAACAACTGAACGCGAAAATGAGTAGACAGAGCTTCCTCGCGTTTGATTTTTCGGAAGATAAAGGAATTACATCTGAAATTCAACACTTAATTTTTACGCAGATATAAAATAAAATTAAAAAAAGAAAACTATTATGATAAAATTGAACAAAGTTTCTCCGTTTTATTTCTTTTACAAGATTTTCTCACGTATTTTTTAAATTTAATTTTTAATCGGCATTTTTTAAATGACATCCCTAAATTTTCCATGTATATACCTCTAAATAATACATACACGTATATTTACATACATCCCTCTTAATAATTTTACGCTGACAGCTCAATTCTAGGATAGAAAAGAAGTATATTTACTACCATACATTTCTGTATCAAACTTTTTAAATTGAAAATTATTTTGGATTTCTCTCATTGAATACCTTCACACGATAGGCTCTGAAAATTAATAAAACGTTTTATCTATTTACAGATCACGAGAAGTCAAAATATTAAATGCTTTTATCTGGACTCGAAAATAAAAATACAAAATGCAAATTCCGTCATATGAAAGTAATTTTCAGAAATTTGAAAAATTATTGGAGCTTCTACTTGAGACAGGAAATCTCCTTAATTGTTCCGAACGTTTGAAAAACCTATTCAAATTTGACAGAGACGGCTCGGTTATTTAGATTTCTGAGGAATATTTTTTATGAACTCAAACTGACGTTTTTCTAACCCTCACAGAATAAGCATTTCTTTCGAAATCCACACATATTCCACCTTTTTAACCAAATTTCTCCAAGTGTTATAGTCTCGATGTACGAATACCCACGTAGAATATCGTATGTGTTTTGTCCGCCTCTCCCTTTTCCACATGTCGTCCTCCGTTTACTCCTTCCGCCTCACTCTTCTCACGCATCAAAATCTTCGCCGGCCCTCTCCTGGCAAGGGTAATAATGGATCCCTGGATGTAGAAAAGGGATTCGCCATTCAGAAAGGAGGTGTTGATGGAAAGGACGGAAGAATCGCCGGATTCGCAAAGTGCCTTCCTTTTGTGAAGGAATTCGACCACACGTGCGGTGGATGAAGGGCGCAAAGAAGGAGATTCCATAAAGGGCCTAATCCCCATGGCCGCTCCTTTTATCTCAGTTTAGCGGCTATTTTATTGCCGTACAGGAAATGCGATGATTTCCGCTGCCTTTTGCGAGGAATATCGTTCCCTTCGCCGAAATCTGAATATAATAGGGGGTGCGGATGGTCAAAGCTTCACAAGCAAACGAAGGATTATAAATGATTGTTTGTTGAGTTATTAGATCTCAGACGGGAGAATTGGGCGTGCGTGCTCGCTCCCTCCTGAAGCATTTATTACTGCCGAATGCTCAAGTTGAATTAAATCTCCATCCTGGCCCATTCGGGCCTTACATTTCTCATTATATTATCCGTAATCGTTATTTGATGATCGTTATTTATCTATGATAGTAATCTACATCTACATATGTAACCTGCGAACCGCCCTTAGGCGTGTGGCAGGGGGTGCATGCACCATGACTCTACTTCCCTAATAGATTACTTTCGCGTATCGTTCACGGAAAAAAATGAATTTTTGAAACGAATTTTTGTAAGAATTTCGTATACATGTTTATTTATCTGATATTAGTAAATTCCGTTGGAAACGCACGTTAAATTGGTATTTCGATAGTTCTACAGACCCCGGACCGTTGCAAACGTCTGTTAGTAAAGTTAATAAGAAATATTGCTCACACGAATTCGTGAGAGGTCTCATGGTAAAGATCATTTTATGATCTCATTCTAATTAGTGAATGTTTTTCGACTCAAAATTAAGAAATCCTTGATAAAATATCGATTTTCGAAACATTTGTGAAGAAAATTTAGCATATGTGGACGTTGATATTCATATACTTCGGGTGCTACAAAGAAGGCTAACGCTAAAGCTATTCCAGAGTATATTTACATCAATCACATGATTGGCATTAAAAATACTCAATATTTAATGAAAAGGGTGAAAGAAATTCAACACATTTCAAAAACAACTGGTTGACTAATTACATTTTCGACCTCGTAGTGCAAAAACTTTGCAATCATAAGATATATTACAGCTTCAGCCGTCAAATAAAAGAATCTTTAGAAGTTTAGTTCTTAGTACTTTCAGAAGTGTTCAACGAAGTCGAAATGAGACTGTTAAGGAATTCTCTGCACTACGAGAATCTGAGGAATATTATTGATTGGATGAGACTCTCCAAAAATGGTATCGTTCAAAATTAGCGGACAGAGATTCCGTTTGCCCGTTATCGGTTCAACTATTCCACGAATTGACCATGAAAACGGTCATAATGCTCCAGATCATAGACCATTTAATAAAGGATAGGTGCGAAAGGAAAGAACTTAATCAATCATTTTCAAAATTTAGGTGAAAATGTCATATTCATACGATGAATTGCATTCACATGATGATATTTTTATTTATGGGTGATATTAGTTGATGCATTTATCTCAATGCTTCATCTCTTCATAACTCAATAAGCTCAGACATCTCTTTGCGTTGAACTCATATTAATGTTGGATATAGCTTTATTTAAAGCAAGATATATATTTTTGTTAATGATTAATTATTTCAATTAAAACTATGTTTACCTTTTAATCTTCATTATTCCACTGCGTTTGGTCTTTCATTAGGTTAGATTAGAACAGAATTGTTCCTTTATTGAATACACAGGAATGAAAATATGAGTTAATGTGTAAGTGTACGTAAAATATATGAAGAATATAAAATTTTAAATTATTATTGGAAATATAACTTCCTCTTTATTCTATGGTATTACAAAATATATTATCCCAAAAGTAGTAATGAGAAATCTTAACAAATATTCCCAATCTATTTGAAGAATCTCTCCTTTAGTTTAGATCTTGGCAGAATGACTAGCAGAAATTGTGTTCATATCTACATAATTCGTGAATGAAAATTAGGTTGGTGTTAACCACAATTAATGTGGCCAAAACGCTGATATCCAGAAATTTCAGACCATTGATAACTTAGAAAATATTTAAATTTATAGTGGATGTTAATGTAATTTTACAGTTACCATAAAATTGTCTCCACGAGAAAAACCAACCTTTTTGGAAAAGTGATCTACAATAAACTTTGATAAATGAATTATATTGTTATACGTAGGGAAAACACAATGAGTTTTTACACATTTCAATTTCATATTCCTACGTCATTGTGTCTCTTGATGATATTCAAAGCAGTTCATTCATTTTCCTATACTTGCATTATATATCATAGGACCGTTTATTTAAGGTGCACTAGTATAACAACATAGGTTTATCTTCAGTAATGATATTTCTTATGTTCTGTTTCTTTATTGTAGAATTTCATTTAACCCTTTCCGCGCATCGATGATTTTTAATGCTCTATCCCCTGGCGGCAGTATTTTTTTCTTTAACTTTGCTTTAAAAACTATTTTACTTATCATATTTAACAACCCTAACTCTGTTGTGTAATTTTTTTTTGAATCGGAAAAAAATTTTTTCTTGACTTCTTAAGAAGTCATACGCCACCGGCAATAAACTCTGACATATGCAACCCGCACGACATTTTTTCCCTTTCTTTTCCGACGATATCTTAGAAGTTATCGAAAGAGATTTATTCATAATAAACAATAATTCGTAATTATATTTATATTTGACACATTTAAAATAGATACAGTAATTAATTCGTGTTTTTTCAATGACACACAGACATACGTAAATATTTTTATTACCAATTCTTTTCGAAGGAAAAATGCTAAACAAGAGCTAATAATTTATTGTACAGTAATTTAAAATACAATAATACTCAACACAATAATTTAATGTTATTTACAAAAATCATTTTTTAAAACCCTGCTAATGAAAATAACTATTTACAAATTCAAAGGTACTAATTATATCTAAATTAAAATTTAAAAAATATTTTGTTACAATATATTAAAGTAAAACTTAGCATGAACATGAAAGACAAGTTTATCTAATATTATTGTTAATAGTAAAATTACGAGCAATTTATAAGTTTCTGAAATGTTAATTATTAATTTTAAATATTATGAAGTTAAACTAAAGATACATATTAAACTCCATAAACATACACACATAATTCCTAACTTATCAGATATTTTCATTGGAAAACTTTTTTCCCGAAAATTTAAATGAAATTTATAAATAAAAATTGTATTTCAAGCCTAATAAATCGATCGCGGAAATAACTTTCTGAAGTGCACTATTCTCTACATAGATTATAAAAACTTGTACCTTTAATAACCTAAAGTGTGAGAAAGTTTCCCTGTTATTCTCTTTACAACCAAACGGAAGATAATAATAATATTACTCTGAATTTTCGAAGACACAAAGGCGAATAATATTTTATAGCTTATGGAAACCTCGACACAACAGGCACTTCCATAATGAAAAGTTTAGAAACATTTCAAATACGACGAATATTGTTTTGAGTCATTTTCGCTAGGTTAATGGATAATAATGTAAATTCTGCGCAATGATAAGCGGACGGATTCAAAGAACCGAATCAAATTAACAGATATCTGGCATTGCTAGGCTCTTTGATTTTATCGGGTTTCATTTACTGACATATTAGCACAAACCAATGCGTCAACGCTAGAAACATAGCCTCAAATCTCACCGCATCAAATTCCTCTAATTATTTCTTGATACTTTCATAGGTTTAATTTTAAAATTCTCCCAGTTCGATGAGCGAGCAAATTACGCCGCTCCAGAATTCGTTAAAATGAGCTGAAAGATGGCCCAGGGCAGGAAATCCGCGTCGCATAAACGGCCGAAACAAAAGGAGACCGAATCCGGGACGCGAGCAATACTTGGAAGGGATGACATGAATTTCTCCGTGCTATCCCCATTTGCTGGAGGAGCGGAATTTGTGTAAGGGATTGGACGAATTTTGAAGAGAGGAACGGACTGAAATGGGACGGAAAGTGAAGGGGAGAGGGCGCGGACAGATTAGCGCAGTGCATTACATCCCGTGGGATAATTGGAAGTGTTGGATTAAGGAGTGCCGGATTAGGAGATGGCGGATTAAACAATGCCAGATTAAAAGCTTTCCAACTAATATATCCGGAAGATACCGGCTTATGGTGGTCCATATTAATAGCCACCGGAAGAAATACATACTTTTTTTATTTTTCCATTAGGAAATCGCTCGATGAACGTAAGTCTGAGTATAAGGACTTGAGTAGTGAAACACAACTGTTTAAATTGTTAAGAGATAAGCAAATACTTTATAAGAAATGGAAATAAGTGGAAGTACTTATAGATTACGTTCAGGAATGAATACTTCTGAAAGAAAAATTAGTAAATCTGGTTGTGAAGAGATTTTATTCTTATTTTATCTAATTCTATAGCAAAAATTCAGTAAAGATTTTTCAGTATTCGGAATCACTTATAAACACTAGTATGTATGTAAATGTAGTATTTTTAGGAGATAAATATTTATTTACATGCTAAATCTATAATGTGCGTATCTGCATATATATCGTTTACAAAATTTTAAGCAATAGAAGATAGAAATCACCCTACCAGGTTATTAATAGTAAAAACATGGCTAGTTATAAAAACTTGCACAACTTCTAAAATCTTCTTAGCATGGTAATTAACTTTTATTTGGTGACCACTTTATGCGGAAAGAAATTTATGCATCACTATTAGAAACTAAATCTGTTATAACCTATGGTGAATCTAAGAGATCGTTTATATTATTTAGGACGTTTGTATGGGATGGTAAAAACTATTTTATTTATTCTGCAGGAATGATTTACATTTTAGAATTTTGTTATAATCTGACATCGAGTTATGGTATAGCTCGCTAAATTAAGCATGTGTGTCCATTATGAATACAAATCATTCAGAGAATGAAAATTTCAGCAATAAATTGACCGTTACTCCCACACTACTGTATTGGAAATCGTTCAAACGCTGAGAAACATAAACTCCCTTATATAAAAAGGATGATTTGAATAACGCTTGGACATTGCATCAGTTAGAGGACAGAGTCCTTCGTATCACAAATACCACATTCCTCAATATTGAAAATGGTTATCTTTTATTAAGATTTTATTGGTCACTTTTACTGTTGCGATGATTGTTGAAGATATATATGGACCGTTAAAATAACAGTATGTTCTCATCTATGGTACATACCTTGAGTTTCGCTGGACTCTTAGATAAATTACGGAATATCTCAAATGATGGAGAAGAAAAGGATCGTAATGTATTGGAGAATATGGAAGAGGAATCTCAGGGAATAAAGGGCTAATAAATTAAAAGATATGGTCGCGAGTGGGTTTAGAGGTCGCTATTGGAAATATGAAAGGAGTAAAAATCCAAACGGCACTTACTTCCAAACTGGAGAAAGGTATGGAAAGGAATGACGGGAATAAAAGAGGGCGAATGAAATGCCGCCTGGTGGGTGTCTATGGAGTTAAATCCGAGACAAGGGCCAATAAAAGAAGTGGAAAGGGATTACTTGGGGAAAGGGGGCCATCATCTATCCAAGTCTAGAACTTTTTAAATGATACTGTTTCCTCGAATTTTTGCTTTATCATTTACGACGGTCTGCCTACTGATATCCTTAATATAAATCTTTCTAATAAAATGCATCAACCGTATCCATCTCCACCCGGGGGTGGAATTTCAAGCAATACCTCTTCGTCTATTCAAAACGATTTCTTTCGGCTTCGCATAAGAACACGATATTCTACAATCGATCCCAGAAAAAGGGTTGAGAATATTATCGGAACATTTTCAGATGCTTATAGATATTTTTTGGAAATTAAAAACTTGGAAAAAAGTTCTATGAAAAGCCATGTCCAAATAAGGTAATTATTTTCAAATCGTTTAAAAATACTCGAAGGATTTGGCATCAGCTTCTATAGAGTATAAATTGAGGAGGATAGATTGACACACTCAAGCATTTTAAGTTAATATACATTTTTGTAAGAAAGTACTAGCCTATGATTTTTAATGATTACCTTGGTAATACTTCAATCTTCATGTCCATACAAGTGGAATTAAAACTGACCTTTTTTGACCTTAGATATTTATGCTAATAATGTTTTTGAAATTAATAAACTATAATTCTGTTATATTTATAAAATGTATTACTCAACTTAAAAATATTTTTTTTGCATTTAAAATTTGTATTAATATATAAAAATTTTAGTCATTTATATGTTTCTTCTATGTTCGTCACTTGCGTTAATATAAGACATTCATCTTTGTTTCGACAAGAACTCCGTATGTAACATTTCGATTCGAATACATCTGTGCAATATTCGTAAAATAGCTCCTAGCTTCCTAAATAAAAATATTTCAGCTTATATTCCTGCATAAAGATAGGTATATTTTATAATTATGGATCTATTTAATTATGTTCACATTCCCCAAGGTGATTTTGGTTTGACATAAATTTGACAGGGATACGTGTAATGAATTGGTTTCTTTTAAATACTTTGATAGGCAGATGAAGCTTATCTTTAGAGAGTCGAATGTAAACAAAGTAAATAAAATAGTGAACTTTGATTTGCCCGCAGAACCAGTTTCCTCAACAGCCAAGCATCATAAGACGACTAAATCTAAATATTTTATTTTTTTAGCTCGTTAGATGCGTTAGTGGCCGAAATAATGCTCTTTAGTAATTAATAAGTTCCTTCCGTCATGTTATAGCTTTCCGTGATGGAGAGACTACTGTCATCGAATAAATTAAAGGTTTCCAAATATCAGAATCTCAAAATAACTCATTTCAAGTATTTATGACAACTTTTAATAGCAACAGCAAAATGTGTAACATTTTAATTCAACAAATAGCAGTCTACAATTTGAATTAAATGTATTCACATTGTTAGCGATTTCAACGCATGATTTCACTCAACTAAAAATATCCCTTTGGCATACGATTCACTCATTCTAGTTAGCACCATTTTCTTCGACAGTCTCCTAACAATAGCGCAACCCTAGGACACTACTTCTAGCGGCGGTTTTAAAAGATCCTTTTGCCTGCGCTGACTAAAACTCTCGCTCCGTCTCAGAAAACTTTGGTCTCTCAAGGCTTTAAGATTCCACGAAGGGGATACAAAGGGATAGAGAAAGGAAGCTGACTTAGGACAAAAGGGAGGACGTAGGAAAAGGAAGGATCCAACGGGTGGCAAGAAATCTGAGAGAGGGGAATTGGCCAAGGGATTAGGAAAGGCTATTGGGCGCCTTTGGAGGTTCCAGAACGATCTTCCGCCGTGCCATCGGTAGCGCATGGATGCGTTCGAATGCCCCACCAAGGGACAATGTCTCCCCACCCGCCCACATCCGCATGTATGGCCCGGACATAATCTCGCTCCTTAGAATAATGTCCGAAACCGGACGGGAAAATTTAATAGCCCACCTTCACAGAAAACGGTGCGTTATGGGGTTATTCCGAGGGAAACTTGGTCGTTCATGTTTACGGATGCGGAAAGGAAAGGGTAGTTTACTGATGAACGCATCTCGGGTGAGCACAGGTGACGTGTCCTCCGCATTACTTAGATAAGGGGTTCGAAGACATAGGGGATTCTCCAATGATAAAATGTATAGGAAAGGAGCGAAGGCGATCTCATCATAAGGCATTGCTGCAGGATTAGCAATGTAGAACGACTTAGGCAGAGAGTCTTCCGTCAATCTCACTTTTATTTCTCACTGTGTCCGTACAGTCATCAGCCCAAGGGCTGCTTTGAACCTCCACCATAAGCAACGAAAACCTCTGAAGAGGGGGCCGAGGCGACCAGGAAAAATTAGGAGTGAGGTAGTTTTCCATTGCTATCCTCACTGAGAGAGAATGCTATAAAAGGAACGAGTCCCCGTAAGTGAAGCATAATGCCTCTACAAGTAACACTTTTCGTAGCCTTCAAAAAAGAGAGACCTAATGTTCTTTATCAATGCCATTATTCAGCACCACTCGTACCTCAGCAGCTTTTATATTATCTATGAACAAGGCTTAGTTTATAGAACATTTCTATTCCTTCTAAATATATGCTGCACACAGTATATGTACTTTGACCTTATTGTAAAGACCTCCTACGCTTAACTTATAAACGTTTCCCACCAAATTCTTCAATTTCTTGTTGCATTTTTATGATTTGTGTTAACATAAGTTCTATTACCGACTGATGAGTGGGATATGTTTAAATTGGCTTTCATTATGGAACAGAGAAAATTGTATCTTTCATTTACTTTTGTCTCAATCTTATTCATGACTGTAATGATGAGAAAGCTGCAGAAATTTAAAATATCCAAAGAGATCGTTTATGAGGTCTTACGGCCTAATAATAAAGTCCACCAATCGAACATCCTTCATTATTACATTACATTACGTATTGTACTCTCGCAAGGACTGTTTCTATTAAGGACCATTGAAATTTCTGCAAACGAGTGTAATATTCCAAAGTAACACCGCCAGAAGTTTTCATGCCTCCAAAAAGGCCTTGCCGATGAGTATGTACGCTCATTTTGCAGTGGAAACGAACTTCAACGTCTGGATTTCTTATGGAAAGTGGGACATTTTCATGGAAAAAGTAGAGCTCTGTTTTTAGAGGAAACTTCTAATTCTCTTCAAGGTATGCAAAATACTCCTATAAGTAAGGGATTTGTAAACAGAATGGGCGGAATTTTCTGATATTGGGCAAATCACGTTCATTTTAATATTTAGAAGGGTTTATCAATCGTTCGTCTCAAATGGATGTATCCTGTGATCCTTTTAAAATTTATTTTTTCAAGATAATCTTTTGCAGGTCTCATTTCTGCATTTAAAATTCAGAAAATGTTATTCGTATAGTTTATTTGCAAAATTATCATCCAAGTCTTTTGATTCAGCGATTCTCCGTAGGGAATATTCTCCTTAAAACTAGTCTCAGTTAGAAGTCCCAAAACCGATGTTAAGATTTATTTATCTACGCTAAGAATGATAAATTATTTGCCTATGGCATCAAATCTACCTAATATCCGATGATTAAATGAACATTTTTTTCTTCTTTAAATATAATATCTAGAAGAGACGTTTTAACATTTCAAACGCTAAATATATAGCATTTTAGTCCGAAATAAATTTTCTGAGAACCCTCGAGTCCAATATTAAGGTTTTTGAAATGAATATTTCCTTTTGAGGAGATTCTTCGACCGTATATTGACATAGAACTATTCTTATTCTTATCCATCGCTAATAATATTCTTCCTCAGTAATTTAATTAATTTCAACATTAATATAATTACTAATAGAAAAGGGTAATTTCGGAGGAAATAATTGTCATAAAAATTCCCAAGAATTGAGTTCACGGACTAAGATCTTGGGCATGAAATTATTTAATTAAAAAGTTGGTAATATTCAACAATAAGAAGGAAAATTATCGGGAATAGAATCAAACTCCAAAATTATACCCAGTCGCCAATGTTCTAATCAGTGTAATGTGATATCAGTATATAATGTACTATTAATATACAGTTACTCAGCTGCATTTGCAAGGGTTTTGAATGATGGATATAAATATATTTGTGTAATAAACTACTTAATTAGGTTGGATTATTCTGAGTGAAAATCAGTCTTCTGCAAGTTGTGATTTCATAATTTGCTTTAGCTTCAGAAGGATGAATGTTCTTATTAGTTTCTCTGCTAAGCAGCGAAATCATACCTCCTCAACTGCGATGCCGTTTTTGTATCTCAACACAACGACACGTCATTCCGCAGTTGTCTTGCGACATCCCACCGTCAACGCCCTGTCTCCAACATCTTCTCATATAACTTGAGACGTCTTATCCCGGCATGCAACGCGTTTCCCTCAACTTCCGCTTTTGCGCCTTATCTGTTATCCCTAATTTTAACTCTATCTCGGATCACCCCATTTGCCGCGCAATACAAATTTTCTGTTCTTCCTTCGAAACATTTTCCCATTTTGGATTCAAATCTAAACTTGGATGAACACTATTCAAGATACAATACACTTTACCTCACCGTCATTCGCAGTTTGAATCAGTTGTCCCTCAGGCAATTTACATGATTCAAAACGATATTGAAACAATGCTCCATTATCACTATCGTGAACGATTTTCAAAAGGTATATTGGTATTTATTTTTGCTAGATAGTAGTATTATTGAAGCCATAGTAACTCAAGTGATCTAATGTAAAAGTACAGCAACCCCAAGAAATGAAAGTAATTATTGGTATTTTTTGAGTGCATCGACAGCTGAGGTAATTTTGCAC
This sequence comes from Ladona fulva, assembly GCA_000376725.2. Lineage (NCBI taxonomy): Eukaryota > Metazoa > Arthropoda > Insecta > Odonata > Libellulidae > Ladona > Ladona fulva. Next base: position 393,003 of record KZ308201.1, on the reverse strand, counting down.
GTAATTTCACCAAAGTCGAAAGCTTGTAAATGTAAAATTAATAAAAATAAACATTTACCAGCGAATAATCATATATATGGTTAAAGATAAGTATTTGTAACACTAAGGTAGCGGTTTTCAAATTTTATCCACTCAAAACTCAGCAATTTTCATTTTCAATCATTCCCAATCACTATATAATGTACATTGTCTTTATAAACCCTGTACTTTTTGTTTTAAATACATCACTATGGTTTTTGAGCAAAAGTAGTTCAAAATAAGCTCAAATTGATTAGAGACACTTCTTTAAATTCGCCAGGATGGGATAATTAACTACTACTGCCGCAAAGGTAAAAATGCATGCATTGTACCGCAAGAGGACTCCAATATCTGATGCTGGAGGAGAGTAAATAACTTTAAATACTCAGTAGTGTGAGGAAAGCAAGATATATACGTATAAATCAGGCTAATATACTTCAGGCCCTAGTGAATAATCACACCTCTTCATCACACAAATGGAATTGTGATCTATACTTTGGGATGATTTATCTTTGGGTCCTTAGGTCCAGAGATACACATCAAATTATTTTTCTTGAGTTCAAATTAAATAAATATAATTTTCGTTAGTTCAAATATTGGAAACATTTTCTTCACGTGATTTTTCACCTGAGGAGTATGAATATTTGGCAATGACATTTGTCTTAACCCTAATCTATTTTTTAATCGCACTCCTAACCGATTTTTCTTTTTTACTTGCAGGTGAGTACTCTTTCGACATTGAACTCCTATATTTAAGAACGCCTGCATCGTATGAGCGGTGAGTACGTACCTCTCCCGTTGATCGTATATATTTTAGGAATCACAGACTCAAAGCCAATTCATCACTTATTGTTAGCCATTTTATTACGAGGCAGTTATGCGCGACAGTGGCAAGGAAATTTTAATGCGTTTCGTCCGAGAACGCTTCAGATTCGTTAATGTGTTTATTCACATAAACAAACGCTGCTCAGTAAATAGTCTCGGTAGTAACCAAGCTTTGATCGCCATAGTGCATATCCTAAACTTAGGGTTTTTGAAGAGGTGCAATGAAAGAGCGAGAGATCATCCTTCATATTGACTGCCCACGGTCACATTAAGTTCCACTTAGCCATTGACCCAAATATTTTGGCAGATGTTCCGTAAAATAGCATCGCAAGCAGGTTGACGTAAGTGAACTACTTTTCCCTTCTTGAATATAGCACGTCAATCGAGACGCGATCGAACACAGAAAGCTTTTCTGCAAATCCCAGCAACGGCAATAAATCTAGTCCATCATTCAAATAAAGGCATACATTTGTTATTTTTTCATCACTCGGATATTCTCGTTTTGATTAGAACGGAATTCTCGGTCGATATACGTAATATTTTATAGTAAATCATACGAAACATGAAGAGATAGTCACAAGCTCTAGAGCAGAGTATAAATATCGTTCGTCTGTTTCGATCATCCATTCAATAAAATAGAAAATTCTCTAATTGAATCGTGCCACAGCGCAGAATTTCCATAAATAAAACTTTATGATATCGTATAAATGAAATGAATATAAAATGATTCCAATTTTTATAAATGCGCTATTCCACATATATCGGAAAATTCGAGGAGGCACTTGTTTTCTTTCAATTTCAGTCTATTTCTATCGAGACTTTAGGTTTTCGTTTATAGAAAACTCCAAGAAGCGAGAATTGCAAATATATTCTTTCCTAGGTACGTAGTTATTCATGAGCATCTAGCATATCGAGTAAATTATTTAAACCTCCCATCACAAACAGTTGTGCCGTAAATATCATATGAATAGCTAGATACGATGTGAGTACAGAAATGATTATTTCAGAATTTCGAAAATTTTTTGGATTGTGTCCATACCAATTGCTGTCTCGTATAGACTGAATGATAGTAATAATAATCAATTGTATTTTGCTCTGGGAAATTCTCATGGAGCAGAGTAAGAAATGCTAAAATTACTCAGCAGCAGAAATAAACACTAATATGAAATACTGAACAAGCAAAATATAGGACGTTACAATAAGGGCAGAAGCTTTGAATCTTAATTTTATATTTTAATGTTTCACCGTTTTGATAGTAATGTTTAACAATAATTACGCGTTGTTGTATCGTGTAGCGCTCCATTTATTAACTTCTATCTGTCTCCTATCGACCCGTCGCAATCATCGACCTATGGAATCATAACAGCCAAAATGGCAGGCAATTCAAATCTTGCACTCCTATTGTAACACTCTATATTATGATACACATGAAATTCGTAAAAACCCATTTGCTGGCATAAAAAATTAAAATAGCAGTTTCAAGAATACAATAAAACACGAATAAACAGAGGAATTTAACACCAACACGGGAAAAGCGTAAGGAAAAAAAAACAAACATAGCTTTTCCACACAGACAGTTAACGCACCGAGCTAAAATATTTAGTAGACGATCTTATAAGGAGTTCCAGAATTTAGAACTTGTGATCAGGAAATAATGTGAGAAAATATTTGATCGAAGCGTAAGATAGGTTAGCTGATCGGAACTACGAGTTACTCTGCTGTTAGCTGTCCTTTGTGGGAGAAAAGGTCACAAATATTATTTATTTAACCCTTTTGGCGAGGTTAGGCCAAAACATATACATAGGATCAGAATTGTTCAACACTGAGAAAAGAAAGGATCTGAGCATGAACTTCCTTCTTGTAATTGGAGTGAGCCTCGACAGTTGGCAACGAGAGTTGAAAACGTAATCAGGTTTGCTAAGGCTGAAAACAAATCCATCGCATGAGTTAAGAAGCCTCAGGAGTTTGAATTCTGGATCACCTGTTAAATCATCAAAAATAAATTAGAAATAGGTAAATAAGGTTAGTTAAATTGCAATCGAGGTATTGCTTGCGTGGATCGAAGGGGATGGGGTTTTCTTTTAGGAAGTAAAGCTTAAATTGAAGAAGTATGTGAATGATATCGTGTTTATATATTAAGGAAGTGAGTAGAATGTAAAAGGAAATCAGAGTGGGAAACAAAGGCTGTTGAACGATGACACAGTTAATACGTTGTAAATACAGATACATATCAGAAAATAAGCAAAGGAATTGATTTAATGGATTAGGAAACCTCAAAAAGGTGTTCACTTCTACGTTCTCATTTTATGAAATTATTCGACTAACTCTTTACAGTTGAATTCCGTTGAATTCCGAAACGGATAGGAAATCAAAAACATACTCCGAATATTATTCTAATAAATGAGTTATTATAAACTACACCGTTTTTCTCTCCTTGGAGTCGTCGTCATGGGTAGAATCAGGAAATCACTCAAAAGGCAGATCTTTTTCGTTCTGATTTCGAACATCTCCGAAGCATTCAATCAAGACATGGAAAGTGGAGGTATCGCTCACCAGTGGGTTCTGCTCAACATCTTCCATATCTCACCCTCTCCTCGAAACCACTTCCCATCGTTAATTAAACCTCTCTCTCCCTAGGAGGCGCCTCAGGGCGCGTTAACTGAGAAATATTGCGTCTCCCTCTAAACCCCATTCAGCCACAAACCCCTCTCTTCTATCATTTCCTCCTTTCTCTCTCTCGGTTCAACTGCCTCGCCCTTTCCCTTCGGAATACACCCCTCGTCACTGAGAATTCTGTTCGTCTCATATCTGGACACCCGCCCCAAAATCCCCTCATGTTTCTCACCCTCCTCTCTGGCACTTCTTTGTTCTAAGTTGTTTCGCGCAATATCGCTGTCTCTAGCTATCCCGTCCGCTTAAACCGTTTCTCTCTCCCTTGGGATGATTTCTTTCCACATTGGCCCTGCCCCTTTGAGTACCTTTAGGACGTGTCCTTCTGTGGCCCCCTCCTGATGGCCTGTCAAGGATTCTTTCTCTCTACGCAACACTTTCACTCTCTCTCTCTCTCTCTCTCTCGCTTTCCACTGCTCTTTCCTTTCTTTGTGACACGTAACCGTGAACCCTATTCCATTTCCGACTGTGTGCGTAAATTCTTTCTCCCGCTTCGTGTTCTTTCTCAACTCTGATTTGCATTATATTCCTCAATGTTAGTCTTATAATTACTGTTAATGCTCACATCTTTGTAAATAGAATAATTGTCACAGTAAACAGATATTAATTAGATATTATTTTAAATAACATATTCAGGTTAAGAATATGATTTTAAAATATTTGAAATTTAATGTACAGCATCATATGCTTGATTCTACTACCAAACCTTGATAAATGAATCGTTTCTTATTTATCTGTTGGTGATTGCTAAAGGAAATTTATCTCTCCTTTTCTTACCTCTTCGCATATTTCATGGTTTTGACAATATTGAAGATAACGAGGTATGAATTATGCTACAAAATAGTATTCATCACCGGGTCTCCTCCAATTGAATTTTTTTAAAAGTGTAATTCATTTATTATGGCGAGATTGAGACATCTATGTCTCTTCTTACGTCTAACCCTTCGTCATTTTGAAATTAGATTGAAGAAAGTATACAGAAGAAAACTACTTATGAGTTTAAAAACCTGAGTTTAAACTCAGAAGAAATACACCACAGCTGGTATACTCACAAGAAGTTGGGTGTTAAAGATCCGCGAAACCCAATGATAGTAAACTACGTTTCAAGGAAAGTCAGGTTAAATTAGATCTGAGAAGGCAAACTAAAATGGTACTGGAATATTTCATAGACTGCATTGAGTGCTGCGTTTGCACGGAGATTTCACACTCATAGCACTGTGGCTCAATGAGGAAAGCAGGGAAACCTCATCTTGCCTTCTAAGCTTAACGCCATTTCCAAGGCTTTTGGTGACTAATGGAAGAAGGGCTGAGGATCCGACCAGCCTCCGGTACGGCGATTTTACAGAGAGAATACCGTAACCACATTTGAAAGCCCCCATTTTAATAAATAATTTCAATGAAGAAAAACTAGTGTCGGTATATACACGGGAGATAGCATATTTGCAATTAATATGAAATTTAACAAATGATTTAGTTTCCGACAGATCTGCAGGATGAGAAATTCTGGCCATTGAAATCCTATAAATAACATAGGTCTTGAAACTAGAGAGGTTTAACTATTTTTAGATAAACCTATACAATCATAAACACACAATTTCGTCTCTGTATTTTACTGTTTAATTTTTTACATAAGATTTCTTTCGATATGTCAACAGATCGTTTTCAATTGAAGTGAGGGTACTACCAAACTTTCATCTGATTTCAAAGTGATCTCTTTCTATTTTCAGCCGCCAAAAGTCATATAGGTGGCGTAAAATTAGCTGCATTAACGATCAAAGGATTTACTCTTCCGTAGTGTTAACATAATTCCTTCCAGATGAAACTGTATCAAATGGGTTCCTCATCAATCCTCATCTTAAATAACACGGAAAATTCATGAAAGAGGAATTAATGATATAATCGGCTAATTTTATATCCTTTGTGTTTCTGTTCATTATCCGCCATCAGATTTATCGTTCATAATCCCTAAATCAAACTTAAATATAATATTCTCAATTTTGACTAACGGTGAGGGCCCCAATCTTGTTGTGGACAACGTAAAAACAAACCTAACACAAGGTTAATAATTACTTCTTGATCATTATTTATCAGTACTTGATGGATATACATTTAGTAGTATTTAAAGCAATTTTAAAGTGCTTCGACAGCTAAGGTCATTTCGCATGCGAACCTCCAATTCCGGGAGGTGAGATTCCGGGAAATGAACCCGGAACCACTTTCAACGAAGTCGAGGGCGTTTATCCACAAGGCAATCCGGAGGCTCACTGCGCAATTCGTACTTAAAGTTCAACGATGTTAAGGAACTCAATAGAGTTAACGGTTGATATCCCAATTTAAACTGAAAAAATCTTAAATAATCATAATTGATGAATAAATATGTATTTCGATGATGAAAATACTAGTACTTTATTTGTATTCATTTTAATTATAAGATAATTATAAATTATTGTGAACTAAATCAAAATGATACGGGTTTAATTCGTGAAAGCCAGGCCTATATCAATAATTTATAAAAAATAACATTTGAGTAATTATTACTCAAATGTTATTTTTTTTAAATCACAAAGATAACTGATTGAATTATTATTTTTTGTTATTCAGAATGATTCAAGATCCTCAGTAGTGATTTTCCTCTGCGCATCTAATTCATGCAGTGAAGACTGTTTGACCAGTATGATCAACATTTCACTTTTCAATTACACATCTACATAAGTACCCTGCAAGCCGCCTTTCGGCGTGTGGCAGGGGAAATTTGGCAACAAAACCCGTCTGTAAATAGTATGAGTAGTAGCTCATAATTGAAGATGAAGGCATTAGTTTGAAATCTACACATATAAGTATACATTGCAATCCGCCTTTCGGCGTGAGGTAGGGGGTGTAAACACCTAGCGTTCGAGTAACCTCTTATTATTGTAGGGTATCGTTCTTTGTACGTATTTTACACTTATTGTCGGATGAGCCTAAGTAGCAGAAGTGGGTCGCATAATACCGATTATGTCTTCCGCAAATGTATGTATTTCCTCTTAATTAAACAAGTAATCGTAGCCTACCTTCGAATCGCGTATCAGAGTATTAACTCATCTATCGTAGCATTTTTTACAAATCATGCGCTGTACTTTCTCGAGTTCGGGGGTGTACGTTTCATCCGCCGGATCCCATATACTCGCCGCATATAACAGATGGGTCATGACAAAGGTGCGACAATATCGCTCTTTAACTTTCTTATCGTGTCTACATAAAATGTGATTTATAAAACTAAGCTTTTTAATTGCCTTACTGCAGATTTTTCAGATATAAGTGCTCCAGTTTAAGGTACTCGCATTTTTAAGAGTGATTCCGACATCAACCAACTAGGCTACACTTAAACTTAATCATATTTATATGCGGGTATTTCTGACGCAATGTTATTCTTTCGAAAAAATTGATAAAGGATTATTTATTTACATGTATTCTTATCTATGATGTAGAAGCCTAAATAATTTGTCAACTCCATGTCCAAATTAGAAAACTTATTCATTTATTAATGAATTTGCATGATCAATATTTCTCCAAGTGGTTTCCTCTCTCTACCTCTGTCATCCTCGTCTCCTTCAGCTGAAAATTCTCTATCTTCCTTTGTCCACCCCACTCTGACACCCAACCCTTCCTCTTCCCACCGCTATCTCTCTCTGACCCTCGTCATCTCTCATGTCCTCCATTTTCCGCCGTATCCTCTTCTCAATCATTGCATATACCTCCCTTTTCCTTTCCTTGCCTTCTTTCTTCCTTCTCTTCTTTTGCAGTGTCATCCTGTTTTATCACTCCGATGAAGGATAACTCTCAATCATTCGCAATGGCAAGCAGTAAAAAATAAAGGCACCCGCTGTAGTTTTCATCCTTCCCAATACTTGTACAAGTTGAAAGTCTGCTGTCGATGCAATGACGAGATAACGTATTACCAAAGTGTCGCATCCTTTTCCCTTTCTTGTGATCTTTTTCATTCATCCGTCCTCCCAAGAGGTGAAAGTTTTCCGATGACTTATATCTCTTTGTTATGTTATCCTCCAACTTAGGGACGAGGATTTATCGTGGACGATTGAAAGTTTTGCTTTGCTTAAGGGAATCCGGTGACTTTCCTTCGAAGGGGCCGATCCTATTATTCTTTCGATCTACACATGGTCTTCAGACATTTGCAGGAACCGTTACTGTCGTTATTTAAGACTTGTTAATTTAATGTACGTTAGACTTCGAGAAAAGCTCCGAATAGCCATTGTTTGTGAGAACGGCTATTTGGAGCTTTTCTCAGTCTAATGTCTTATCACATTCGCGTTCCTTTTCCTTACAGATACATGGGTAATACGAAATATGTAGACGATCACACAAAAAACTCGGATTCGTGAAGAGAATGGCCGTTAGAAGCGAAGAAAAAGTCCGTAAGCGATTTCACTTAGCGTTAGTTAGGCATCACCTTGAATATGCGTATAGTGTATGGAACCCTGCTGATAAGTGTTGTATTCGAGAATTAGAAAATATACACAGCGAAAGGAAGAAAGTTTCGTAAAAAAATGTTGTGATAAATCAGTGAGTGTTATTCATATACATATTTCAGGACGCAAAATGGGAATGTTTGGAAGCTACGATAGAAGATTTAAACAAAGGATTCATTTACTGGATACATTCAGAGAAAGTACTTTCACAGATTATGTAGTGTAGTATTATGCGTCCACCATGTTACATAAACCGTTCGGATACGGCGAGAAAGATTAGTGAAATAGATGCTAGAACGAATCTACTCAGTAACTCCTTTTTCCACCAACGGTACGCGAAAGTAATCGATTAAGGTATTAGACTCGTGATGAATGCACTTCCTGCAATAGGCAGGAAGGTTGTTTGCAGGGTACATACACTGATTTAGATGTAGATGAATGAGATGTCTTTTTTGGAAGTAATTAATCTCACTTAATATTAACAGTGTGTTTACGAAATCCGAAGGTTACAAAATGAATTGCTCTTTCTAAAAATATCAATAAATTATATTCATCAAAGTATTCTGAGTCCATCTTAAGATATACATGATTATATTTCTGCAGGATCACTTTTATCACTCCGTTATGAGTGCTTCATGATACTGATTTGGTATTGTGGAATACTGAGGAATTGGCATTTTCTGAATGACTACAATGCCACTCGGAAAACTATACTTTACCAATCAAAAGTTTGACCAGTGTTACTATTCAACAGTATAATTTTTATTTCTATAAAATAAAGTTAGTTTCTGAAAGAGGATGAGGATAGACAAGATAAGGAGTGGAGTAATTTTCCCTAACTCTCCTTACTGAGCCAAAATCTTATGGGACGAAATATACCACGTGAAAGTAAGGAAAATTACCCATGAATAACTTTATATTTACATGAATAATGCTTTCACAGAATTCAATGAAAAGTATGAATTACATTACTTGGCAATTCTCCCTAATATTATCCCTATAGTGATCAAGGTTGAGACTAAAGAAAATGAAATGTATATTTTCTCAATTTTATATTGCGAAAAAATAACCCATCCATCAAGATTGTGATGGCAGATACATGGATAGTTCCGTTCTTTAAATATTATAAATACGGAGAAAATGTTTTTACCAGTCCCGTGTTTGAGCCGTCGACGTCGCTTCATGTCTGAGCAAAAACACGCCGACGCATCCTTCCTCTACACAACCCGTGCATTTGCCACCCTTTTTCATACGTCTGTTTTAACATCGCCTGCACGATATAAATCATTTCCCCGTCACGTATTCCCGTCACGCGCACAGCCGCCTCCGTTCCCCGCAATTATAACCTCCCCTGCAAAAACAATGCCTCCAGCAGAGTGTTATCGCCGACATTAGAACTCGGACGCTATAGTGTCTGCCGTCTCTTTGTGGGATAACTCTCTGGGCAGGTATTTCCGGCTGAGACGACCGCGGGGAGGCAATTGAGGAGCGTTCTAATCCATTCTGCTCCGTATAGTTTCCAACAGCGTTAGCCGCGCCATGGCCGCTGTAGGGAACGTGGCGGCGAAACAAGGGCGGCCACCTCACGCGTGCGATGTTTCCAAGGGAAAGCCACGGAGTTAATCGGCAGAGCTAAGTGGACACGCGCTCTCAATGGGGGACTTTTTAGGCGGCCGATGATGCTCAATGGATGCGAGCACCAATGGCGCTGCGGGTGTCCATATTGTGTGGGTTTTATGAATTGGGGGGATTGTTTCGCTTTTGTTGCAGATTTTCAGTTTGGATTTCGAGAAAACAGTTGTAATTATCTAGAATTTGCAGAAGTCAAGGGAGGCGTGGCAGAGTCGCCTCCTTGGATCGTGAACTTATGGCAAGACTCCATAAAGGCATGAATGGATGAAGAACTTTGCTACACAATTAATTTGACTTTTTTCATGAAATTCTTCAATCGTTAACATTTGGAGTAAGTAACTCAGTTCTTCGGAAAACCGATTTCCGTATTTTTTCGAAAATAATTCAAGACATTTTTTTCAGTGATTGATAATTCACGTATTTCTAGGAAATCATATTTGGAAGTAATAGCCTACGAAAAGTATAATTTAAATTATAGGATCACCAGAATGCATTGCAGTGAGGGTATTCTGGGATATAAAAAATGTTTACTCTATTCTCTGTATAAATTACAAAGAAAAAAATTCTGTATAAATGATATATTCTAAAGAATGGACAGACTTCCACTTCTCCAAATTAAAACGCAATCACACATTCATACTGATTTATTATTATCGCAATTACTCTCTCAGTTTTATTTTTATGGATAGAAATTCAGATTCTACCTATATAAACCTACACTCCGTTTCTGATTTCTTCTGCCTCTGGAATCGCCCTTCCTCTTCCCTCGACCTGAAAGCATATCCCAATCCTTTCTGAGAGGAGAATTTCATCTCTTCACTGGACCTGAAATTGGTTTAGAGCCTTTAAAGGGGAAAAAATCCTCAATATTTAATTGGTACTCACCTTTGAAATATCTCCATTATGCATTTAAGCCCGGGGGGCGTTTGCTTAGCGATGAAGAACTGTATTACCCTTCTTAATGAGAAGAATCCGATCGAATACTTCCACCTTCAATTCCTCAAATATTTAAACAAGGGTGTATGAACGATTCCTGCTTTTGTAATCGCTTTTCGCTTCAAAATTTAGATAAAAATTTGAGAAACTTGCGAGCCAATACTGAGATTTGTGAATAAGTAAAGGAACTCTCATCATGTCGTTGGAAAGAATCGTTATCTATCGTTTATTTAACAATTAGCTAAGGGATTACCATAGATTCAACCCATCTAAAATTCCCAGTATTAATTAACTTGAAGTAAACGTAAGAAGGTGGAAATGTAAAATATGTGAAAGATGTGATCTATATTTATGTATTTTGAAGTAAATCCGTAGACAACAAAAGGCCTTGCGATAGTTTAGCAACACTAAATTCCGATATCATAATTTATATTTAAAATAGACTTCGCTAATGTTATCATTACGGTCCAGTGATTTATTAAAGTTGAAGTGACGACTATAGTTTATATCTATGCTAATGAATCATATACGTAGGATATTAACTATAATCTACTAAACTATCATAATGCCAGGCCTTATAGTGAACATTACTTTAAGTAGATTTTAAGAATATATTGCAATACTGGTCAGTAAATAAACTCACTGAAATAATTAAAAAGGCTGCATGTCCATAAGAATAGAATAAAACGAAAATGAACGATTTAAATGTTGGTTCAAATAAAAAGGTCAGTAACCGAAATTACAGATTCAAAGAGTAAGAGTGGTGGACACACTTGTATGCATGAGGGATGTAAAATGTGTTCCTCAATAAATTAAGATATAGTATTTAAATGTATCGGTTGCCTCAGTAGAACGTATTTGATGTCATTGATTGTTACGATTGAGGCCTTTGGTTTCGTATTAGCAATCGGAAGAAATAAAAAAGTATACTAGGCTAATGATTCACGAATATAGTAAAAGAAAATTAAGGTGCGGGCGTCTTATATTTTTCTGAAAATCCTGAACTATTTCTGTCTTTAAATGTACATAACTTAGCGGTGCTTTTCTGTTACTATGGATGTTTCCATAATAAATTACTACTATAAAACATAGCATTGAGTACACGAGACTCCATTTCCAAAAATTATGTATACGTATTTCCCATGCGTATTTATCATTTCATCTAAGGATACGTCAACCCTCTCTTGTGTACACTTTTTCTCCATTCCTCGTACACCTCACGTTTTTTACTTCCTTTCTCTGCCCCATTTGACGATCAGAAAATTCCATTTGCGCAGCTTGATAGAGTGCTTAATGAGGAGTGACGTGGAATTTGTGACGGCAGGTGGAGCAATTCTTTCGCTTTCCTACGGAACAACTCAAAGGCCTGCATTCGTTTATAGCTCCCGAAAGGTGTGGAGTAACAGAATTGCACTGTAAGTATTTGGCAAATATGAGGGATGTTTCTAAAAAAAACAATTTTTATTAAAATGCAGGCAGACGTTTCCTTATAACGGAAGTTGTGGGAATTCATATAGTAGTATTTCACAGCAACAAGAAAAAGTTTGAAAGACAATCTTTTCCCTTAAATGAATAAAAATAGAATTTTATAAGAAAAATTAAAAGAAAATTCAATTTCAAATCCAAAATCAAATTAAATTACGTTTTGGTTTCAAAGAAGTAAATTCGTATCCAAAGTATAGGAGTAGAATAGTTTCGCAGATTCAAGTGAAGTATTATTGCGAATTTATAATAGAATGATGCACTTCTTCCAAATATTCTGTGGGAGAAAACCAATTTCCCACTTTCTCCGAAAAGCTGATCATTCTTTTTTTAATATGGCGAAAAGCCAACCGGTATTACACTACAATAGATTGTGAACTCTAATATAGATATCTATACTTCAGCTGTAGCAAATAGAACTAAAAATATATCCTTTCCATTTAAGCTGTAAAGCATTTCTTTCAAAATTAAAGGGTAGAAAACTCTTCCCTTTTTTTCCAACACGCATGAAATAAAGAGTTGTCATGTTCCGGTTAAAACGATTTACCGCTCATAACTCGGTTTTCAATCGTTCCCATAAAAAACACCTTCATTTGTTGTTATTGCAATAATGGATCTCTTCAATTATACTTTAATAATAATACCCTCATAATAAAACTCGTTATATGATTTTCTTTCCTATTTGTGATTTTTAAACATTTTTCTCAGGTTAGCGTTTGCACATTACCCTGGTTATTTACGCGTACCAAACATTTCGTGTGTCCTAAAGAGGAAACAGCTAACGTTGCAGTGGCGTTGTAGTGAGGGAAGTAGCAAGCTCAGCCGTTCCCAGAATATATGCCAGTTTAGATGTAAAAATATACATGAATTCAGCTTGTCAACCCGAGGCTTACATATGTCTTCCATTGGGATCCCTCCATTCAGGCGTTTCTTTCTTTCCCTCTTTCTCATCCGCCACCTTTTTTTATCCACGCACGCTCCTGCACCTTCTTTTGTTCCCGTCTCATGCTTCGAACGTCCCTACACACGCAAAAATAGGTCTGATGCGAGATTCTGCTTTTATTCCCTCCCTCACTGTCATTTCTTTTTAGAGGAGGCCTTAGAATGCGGTACACCGGGTTTAACAGTCATACGCATCATCTCTTCCATTAATCTGATATCTTAATTCCTTGTAGAGATTACAAATATTCCATATGCTATAATATTAGCATTTAGTTTATTCGAGTTTAATCTCATTATTGTTTCTTTTCGCAAATTATAGAGTAAATATTAACATGGAAGTGACTTCTAATTCTTTATAAGAAGAATACGAGATTGAAACGTATTATTCATTCATTTTGGGTCACCGTACGAATTTAAAGCATTCAAATTTCATACATAGCATGACATGTTTCATTCTGCTACCATTATCCTATGGTTGGAATGTTTTTCATTTCGTTTGCCTTTTGGCTCTGAATTTAGGGATGCATTTTTTCTTTACTATTTTCTCAGCCTTGTCCACGGCTGTTTAAATATGAAAGCTATTAAGACGTTACCGATTCTGAAGAATGTTATTCATCCTTCCTATGGATGCCATAAAAGTGTCGCATATAATGTTGCGTGGACGTTTTTCACTCATGGCATCCTGGATTAACAAGAACAGCAATAACTCCTCGTCTCACCCAGTAATTCCCATTCCAGGTTAGCCATTGGTGGCGGAATTTAGAATACAATCAAAATTCTGGTGGAAGACTTTACGAATAGGACTTGATTACAAAGCAGACATTAGATACCCTTGAGAAACCATTGAATAGCAACAGAATGAGTATAAATTATTGAAGTCATTAAGATAAATCAGAAGATAAAATTTAAAAACGAGAACACGGTTTGCTCAATAAGTTTATGGATAGTGATGAGTATATCTTATTATCAAATATTTCCGGTCAAAGTTTTTATATCTACACATATATGAATACACTGAAGTCCTCCTTTTGGCGTGTGACCGGAGGTGTAAACACAAAGCGTTAGCTACCTCTTCAGCTTAGTGATGTCGCGCATCGTTCGCGGAAAGACCTTCGCGTCCCTAAAACGACCTATCCTCGCATTTATTTCTCTTGTTTTACGCTCATTGTCAGATCTGCCGAAGTAGCAGAAAGGAGTTGCATAATGCGGATTGCGTCTTCAGCACATATGTACTTTCTCTAAATGTATCAAACAATCGCAGGCTAGTTTAATATGAACTCTAATTTACATATTTATTTATTAAAATTGACGATGCAATGTGGCCAGGTGATAGCGCGTGATATGTGATAGAGGATCATAGCATATTAAACAGGATTGCTTGGCGTTCGCCCAAGAACGGGAGGGAAAACCCTCCAAAAACCTCACGTAATCTCCTTTCTTTTAAGGATTCCTAACCTGCGTCTGTGAACATTTTCGTATCGCAAGCATTTTCATCGTAGCATTTTTTAAGTAAACATATCGCACTGCGCTACACTTTCTCGATTATGTGGGTACAAGTTTCAGGGAAAAATGCTGAATTCTCGATAGCAATCATTAATATTTAGTATTTTTGTCCATAAGTGTCGTCTTATAGACAAAAGTTAATATTAACTTTAACTGAGAACACAAACACAATACATTTTAATTAAACCATAAGGACAATAAATTGTCTATTAAAATAAACATATTAGGATTTGCTATAGCAAAACACTATCATTTCCCGTTTTGGATGCTCAGGGACGTCATGAGCACGTCAGGCTGCTCACTTTTATGTTCATATATTCTTTTGTATGGAAAATCTGCCGAGCATTCCAAAGAACATCCTCTCAAACTCACGCAACTAGACGGAGAGAGCAGAGAAGACATTGAATGACAGGAAAGGAGCTACAATAAGGAGACTGTATAGATGAACGGTGACCTGGCATGTTTAGGGAAATGTGCGAAACCTAGGCTACAAAGGTTACTTTGTATCACGTGTGGTTTCAGTTCCTTTCCTTCTTTTTGTAAATCGTTTATTGGGAAATTTGTTCGGAAGGAAAGCAGTACGAAGAATGATTGCTTAATGGATAATCAGAGAGGATAATGAGGGTTTAGCTGTAAGACGTTTTATTCGAGAGTCATTTTTCCACAAAATGTATATCCATCACTTTTTGAAATTCTTTCCAGGATAATATATTTAAGGGTTCTACTTACACTCTCGAATGCAACATTTTTTAGTTATCTTCAGTTAGTACACAATAGAGAAACATATATGTTTCGTTGCCTTTTCTGTGTGTCTTAAGGCAGTGATAGTAAGAAGGAATTCTGAAGAATCTCACGGTAAAGAATACTATCAAAAGCATTATTATTTAGCCAAAAAGCTGCAGTTCTCCACATGTCATATCATACAAGATGGATATTTATAAGAGAATATATTGTAGGCTAGGAATGGGTAATACATCAAACGATCTAATAATTACACAAGTGTTCAGTTCTAAAGTATATGTACAAATGTTCACTATGATATTCATTAAAATAGAAGTTGGGTTTTTCCTCAATATTTCAAAGGAATGCAAATATGGGGTAAATTTGTTTAAACTAATTGTTTTATGTCTAACTAGAAATATAATTATTCGGTTTAATATGAAATTATTGCTCAGAATTCGAAGAGGAATATGATTTTGTGTCCTATTTCCTATTCTAAACGATTTATGATTAGGATATTTATATTTAAACTTTCTGGAGACGATTTGAGAGTTTTTAATATAATTTAGTATAATTTTTATTTAAAAGAGTTATATTTGCAATATTGATTATATTCCCTGTCTAATATTAACAACTTTATCAATCTTATATCATGCGTCATTCGAAAACAAAACTGTAACCATAACAGTAGTGTTTATAATATTATTCTAGAAGACTGTTGTACACCTCAGTGAAACCTGAGTGAGTAACTTGGTTTGCGGTTGTTTAGCACGAAGAGTAAATTACGAAGAAGGTCTTGCAATACGAGCAATACACGAAGTCTGTATACGCTGTTTTGTCAGGCGAACGTCACATGATCATTACTTACCTAATAATCATTATAATGTACATGAATATTTTTAGGTTTTAGAACGAATCATGATCATCTAGGTTTTCATTACCTTTTTGGGAAATCGCTTTGATATACGAGTGCATCGGATTAGAGCAAGTTTCCAACAATGGTCAACCTTAAATGAACAGTATCACGAAGCGTATTTTACAGACATTGCAGATTCCTAAATATGTAGCACTTTTTACCGCGTGACCACCTATTACAAACCTCAGATTAACTCTATGCAACCCAATCCACTCGTTTCAAATGGAAAAAGAGAGAGGAAAAGAAGAGGCGAAGGGAGAAAGAGAATACAGAGGATGGCGAGGGAAGGACAAAGATGTGGAAATTGAAAACGAGAAAAAGAGAATCGCCTTGGTCTTATCGAGGTTTACAGCTGACTGTGTAACAATGAGTTACGTATGCCATATGAAGCGGAAAGGAAAAGAGCTCCAAAAAGGGGAATTAAATGTAGATAAAAGAGGAAACGAGAGAGGCACTAAAAAATTTAACGCGGAGACATGCGGTGAAAAAAGTACACGCGACGAATTTGAATCCAAGGGAAGGAAGAATGGGATTCGTGAATTATGGACGATGGACGTTTCAAATGGATGAAGATGGAAATAAAAGTGTGGAGGAGTAATACTCAAACGCGGGCTTTTTTACACACAAACGCACAGCTGTTTTTAGCGCCACTTTCCCAACCTCTTCTCGAGTCACGAGTGGCTATTGAGTGAGTGTTTTTTTCCGATGCGATCGTTTGTTTTCGATTGCACTTGCAGTGGCCATCGCCTGAGTTATGAATGGAGATTTGGCAACATCGCCCAATGTTGGTTGTAGGTCTGCTAAGAGCGTGGAATAGAGTATTTTCGCGGAAGTTTCGATGTTTAGCGTTCACCTTCTCCTCCATTGAGGTTTACCCTCGGAGTTATGTCTGCGGAATTTCTTAGGAAGGCTAGCACGGATCATTGAACAAGATAACAACGGAAAATAACGAAAATTAAAATGAGACGATTAAATGATAGGTAATGAAACGATGTACAATAATAATTTTCCACTATCAAAGTACTTATCAAATGGTACTGTAGGTATTTTAAGAAGTGTAACGTTAAACATTTAAAACTACTCTATAAAATTTACTTCAATCGCTTAAGTTATGTAGTACTTCAAAATATTTCCCGGTAAACCTCCAAAGATGAATTTAATTCAAATGAGTGGCTTTATAGTTTCCGTTGCGCACGGTTTGGCTAAACAATCGCTTCCCAACTCTCCTCTTACATTAAGGCTCTATCACGTATGCACCTATGTCATCTCACTCGAGAGACCGATTGTTCATATGATTCAACACTATTGACCGATTTGAATTATTTTGACTTCAATGCGAGCGAACATATTATCCATATTTACACTGACTTTTACTTGTATTTCTTAAATGTTCAAGAATGTCCTCGCAGCACTTCTTCCCACGACCGATTAAAAGGCATTCTCGGTGATACTCGGCGTGCATTTGCATATGATTTCGGCAACAGAAGAATAAAAATATTAATGTCAACCACGAGGAACCAGACATTGTGCCAATGGGAGCTGCATCTCGTGAAAATCGGAATTTAGAGCTCGAAAATATGTATATCAAAATTCCTAAACGAATGGAATTTACTAATATTTACTAAATTGACATTAAAGAAATTATTCAGCCTTCCTTCAGCTCCTATTTTAGTCTCTCAGGTAATAAGTTAAGGACACTTACTGAAATAATGCTAATTTTGTAATTAATATGATTAGACCTTACTTCGTATAATAAATGAGAAAACACTAGTTTCAGTTTTCTCATTTAGTTAATAATATATTTGATTGTAATAAATGTCAGGCGCGTTAAACAAATCCATTGTTGTAGACCAATGATGGCAAAACTGTGGATTGCGTGCCCAAAATGGCACGCGAAAGAACCTTTCATGAAAGAAATCTCCAGTCATTAACCTTGTTACATATTTTCATTAAAAAAATGAAGCCCTAGAGAAAATAAATGTGGATTTTAGTCATTTATTGAAGATAATTAATGACTATTTGCGACAAATACAACAAATAAATTCCACCGATGAAGTAATAATGTAGACACTCAGTGAATATAATATATAATATTTCACTCAATGCTTTGGCACCACGCGGGCAATTGGCATTGGCACGCAAGTCCTTTATATTTATCAAAAATGGCACTTTCGCCACAAAAGGTTCGTCATCCCTGCTATGGACCAATCAACTACTGAGGAATAATCGACTCAACTGTTTTTTATATCTTTAGTAACAACTAAAATGTTTAAGCTACAATCAATACAGTGTAAAACATGTATAAAGGATTAAAGGAAAGTATTTTTCACACTTGTTATTCCTATGTATAAAGGAAATATGTGAATAGCACTGTTAGTCCAGTAGAAATGCAAAAATACAAACTAAATGTAAGATTATAACGCATTCAGAAATAATTATTTTCTCTTTTACGAAGATTGTAAAAACGTAGAAACCCCTTTAAATGATCAGTTTTGGTTTATTAAGAAGAATGTTATTATTGCTATCAATAATAATACTTTTAATGTTAGAGATAGATTAAAAACCGGAAGGCAGTGTTAAGCATGGTACTAAGATTACGGTCAATTATACTGATTTAAATGATTTTATTACAAAGAAATTTAAAAAATCGTTTCTAGAAAATGGTAATTTGTGACTTACTGACAGAATGCTCTCTGGCTATAACATACAAAAGGATTAATAATACGTCTCGCTTCTTACGAATAAATACCTATGCACGTGTAGTCTTGCAGTTAATTCTGCTAAAAATCGCGTTCCGTATCTCGCTATCTCGCTTTCCGTAGGCTCCCAATATACCTCTCGAACAGTCACACTTCCTATTTCGTGAAAAATAAACACTGCTTTTCCGTCACCGAAGCGTAAGTTGTTTGCTAGCAAAAGAACGAAACCACCTCGCCTCGGGGTGAGAACTCGATTCGTTTCCAGTTCGCAAAAAGTTTGCGAAGAAATCTTACTTGGTCCCTCCCTCCCTCCGTTCCAATAACTCCCGGGTCGAAG
The DNA here is from genome assembly GCA_000376725.2 of Ladona fulva. NCBI lineage: Eukaryota > Metazoa > Arthropoda > Insecta > Odonata > Libellulidae > Ladona > Ladona fulva. The sequence continues at coordinate 373,857 of KZ308201.1, read as the reverse complement.
CGTACTATCAGCTGGATATTCATGGGAAAAGGTATCGCCATCATTTTTTCCTCGCATCGATTTTCAATATCAGACATCCTTTATCGAGCGATGCGAGCGAAAGAGAATTACATATTGGAAAAACAAGGAGGAAAAAATGCGAGGTGGATAATTTTTGGCACTCATTTGTGTAGCAGCCAGCAGATGCTTCCGCCCCACTGCGATCGAGGAAGAGAAAGATGCGAAGTTTTTGCGCTGAGTCGGGAAATCAATGCGATTACTTTCCTTTACTTTTTCGAGGATGCTCAAAATGCATGAAAGAGAACAAAATACAATATTGAGAGAAATGTCTCGGAGAAAGAATCCATACATTCACCCCTCCTGATTTTGTATGATAATACATTTTTGAGGTAATGCAAATGTATTCGCAAAAAAAACAACTGTAATAGTTTATTGATAATAAATATTTTAATATGTTGGTGTTGAGTTTACGCAGTGATATTCAGATTAAATGATTAGAGTAAACTTAATTGAATGTACGACATTATTAAGTTCCCCTTTGCTTTAATTCTACCAGTATATCACATCTCTTTTTGGTGTTTATTTCTGATTCATAGTTTCATATAACAATAATGGTATTCATGATTTAGAGCATTGTATGGGTGAATTGACTGAAAATTATTAAATAACCATTTATAAAATCATTATAATATTTATCTAGATAACTTCGGAAATCGTTAAAAAATAAACGAGAATTGAAGAGAGGGGATATAATTTGTAGTAAATAGATTTTAATACATATTCGAATAGAAATATTGGTTTACAAATGTCATTCTGAAACTCAGATCATGTTACGAAATTACATACATGACGTTATTTTCTACGAACCTTCATTTTCAGAAATTGGTACATGATTCCCTGTGGCGATTAAACTGCAAAAATAAGAGAAGACAGAATAAGGAGGGATAGTTTACCGTTCAAATTAATTGAGTTCTAAAATTAGAAAATTGTAAAACTGGAGTCTTTTAGGTTTCTTTGCCTTTTTCTCGGCTTTCTTAGATAAATATTAAAATACTGCCGCTGTCTGGTATGACATTTAGACGCATATTTTTCCCTAGAAAACGTCGTTCTTCAAATATGACAAATACTATCAGCACAAAATGAACGATAAAATCATATTTAAGTAGCGCTAAAAATGTTATTAGCCGGGAGGAAAAATAAGCCTTCCTAGACACGATGTAAAGCTAAAGGTCAAATGGAAATGTCATCAAATCTAAGATACATTACTCTCTTAGAGGAAATACTTGGCAGAAATTTTTCAGAGTAGTTTTCACTCTAGATCTCCGAAATTCTGGGAATGTATACCAATATCATTTTCAGAGTGGATTCATCCATAGTTGATAAACGTGAAATCATCTACCCAAGGCAATGCTATCCGCTACTTAAAAATTTCATTAGTGTTCCTTCTCTTGGAAAATATTCTCTGTGTAAGAAACTCCAACGAAGATATAAGGAAGCTTAAAAGAGACCGTTCCTTCGAAAAAGTCTTTGAGGTCTTACTCCTAGAAACTTCGCAGCAAAATTTCGAGTGGTTTTGATAAGCAGGAATTAACCTACAAGACGATATTGGCAAATACGCTGCAAAAGTTGACATTCTTTCGCTAAGCGTACCGTGACCGAAAAAGTTAGGAGTGGTGAGGTCTTCTCTAGTCGTGGAAATGCAAGAGTTCAAGTTAGAAGGCGTGACTTGGGACCGTTCCTATCCTTTATCTAATTCCGTTGAGGTAACTAATAGGTCAGGGGGGGGGGCGTTTGTCTTTATCTATAGCTGGCTATCCATTGTATTTCTTCTTTTGCATGGAAAAGGGTGAATTAAATCGGAGAATTATAATCATATGCCTCCCAAAGAAAATCCCATGACCCTTATTCAGCTCGAAAAAACAAAACGGACTTTTTTCTTCTTCTGGAACCTTCGATATAACTCGGGTCGTTTCATAAATGATGCTTTATCGATGGAACGATAAATATTAATGATCTTTTGAATACTTAGAATTCATATAATTTTATGTTAGTGCCCATTACAACCTCCCTTGATTGTAATAAAGCTGTATCGGTAGTTGTGAATGGGTTCCTTGAACGCATTAAGTTCTTACGGAAAACTTTTATGCAAGTCTTTTCTCGCGAAATTTGTGCATAAACTCCAGCAATTTGAATAGCGAATCCATATTCTCCAGAGTTTTACGCCGTAGAGAAAAAATAGTCAGATTGTTCCTTTTGTTTTATTTTTCTATCGGAGTTGCTTCGAGGGAGGGAATTCAACCAAGTTTCTCGGGTTTTAATTATATTCGGATAAAACCTTTTTAAATTGCCTGGAAGAAAGTGGAAGCGAAGGAAAAGAAAACTGCTCAGGTTTATTTTGTTGGTATTCAGCAATCGTGTTTAATGAGCCTTTACTACACCACAACAATAAGAAAACATAAACAGTTTTAAAGCAAGGATAAATTAGTAGGTGATCATTGGCAATGATAGCTCAATATACACAAATTTTCTCTAATTAACGTCTTCGATAGAAAATTTGTTGCCAATGATTCTTCGTGCAACATCCGAGAGAGAACTTAGTTAAAATAGAATCGGTAAAATATATAGCAGTATTCTTCACGAATAACCTAACCTGGAGTACCCACATCCGTAATAAGTGTGAAACATGTGGGTGAGCAGCTAAGGAACACGGATTCGTTGAGAGAAATGTCGGTCGGAGCGAAGAATAAGTCTACTCTGCGTTTTTTAGGCCTCACCGTGTATATGTATTTAGTGTATTAGTCGAACAGTGTTGTAGTCGAGAATTAGAAAAGATACTGCGAAAGGCCAGACATTTCAAAGTTCTTACTACAAATCTAGGATGTAGGATAAGTTAACAGAAAGGATGTTAAGAGATGATGTAGCAGATATAGTGCGTTCACCATGCTTCATAGGCCGTTCTGATAATGCGAGAAAGATCAGAGAAATAGATGCCAGAACCAATGGATTGAAGAACTCAATTTTTCCGCGAACGATACACGAAAATAATTGATTAAGGAAATAGAGTCATGGTGCATGCACCCCCTGCAATCCGCCTTTCGGCGTGTGGCAGGGTACTCACATAGACATATGAAGGGATTTTGTGAATTTTTGACTGGAAATTTGGAACAAATCAGCTTCAGTTCATCATTAATGATATATTTGATTCACTATATTAGGTAATCAATTTCTTTGTTCATAGCTCGAAGTATTTTTTTCTGGATTACCAAAAATTCTTATACAAAAGCTAGTGATTGAAATGACTAAAATGGGCTCTAGGATAGCCAAGTGGGCAACGCATTCGCCTTCAATGAAAGTGGTCCCGGGTTCAATTTCCGATGGCGGCATCCGGGCGGAATGACCTCAGATGTCGAAGCGCTTTTAGAAACGCTACTTGTACGAAATTGCCAAAATAAAATATCTCATTCTCAATTTTCGGTAACACGAATAACTTTCTAAATCGATACTTTGAAAGACGGAGTGAAACAGAAGAAAATAATAAAAATTCCCTTACGTCTTTTTTTAATTGAAAATCATCTACGTGTCTGGATAATGTGTCACATAAATTTGTAGGTGTAAAACACGTAGAGGAAAGTAACGCAAATGAAGTTGTGTTAAAATTCATATGCAGTCGTAATATTTAAACATTTCTAAGTATGAAATTCTGTTTTCGGGTTATATACCCACATTAACCTCATGATACCGTTTTATCTCAAAAGCCTCTAAACTTTTATCCAATTCTCGTGGCTGAGAAAAACACGACGAAGTGTGATGGGATAGCAATAAAAACTTTTTAAATGCACCACGCCCTGTACTCTGAAGCTTTAATCATCGTAAAAATATCTTTGACCAATAATCTAATCAATACCATTAAACTTTTATAAGGATTTCGGAAGGCTCTCTGAGCTGTTATTCCCTCTTGTTCCTTTCCATCGTAAACTTTTATTATTTTCAAAGCCTCCATATAGGTTTTATCGAGTGTCGTAATCAACAGCCATCTCCGCTACCGTAGCATGTCAGCCGTTAAAAACGAATCGGTTATCATTTCTCCATCCACAAGGCTTTCGCGGAATTCCTCTTCAAGTTCACGCTCCCGACGTCAGATGTCGGCATGTGTTGGTGCTCCCCTTCGCCCAGCGCCGTCTCACGGTGTCTTCTTCCACTACTTATTTCGCTCGCACTCCTGTTGAATTGTTTTTCCTCTTGCATCGATGGCCGACTCCATTTCTATCCAAATAGGAAAATTGATGTTGCGGTGGTAAATTTGCAAGCTCCTTCAGTTAACGGGGTCGTTGAAATGCTCATGGTTGCAAGCAGGTCACATAGTGTAAAACGAATTGCCTTTTTTTGGATCCTAAAGGTCTGAACGATTTCGTGGAAACTGATTATGAAACAACCGTACATGAATCAGGCTGGTGCTTGGTAACTTCAGCAATATGTATAGCAATGACATGCATGTAGAGGAATTTACAATCCTTTTTGGAATTATAAGGTGGTATATGTCCCAAAATTTTCACTCCTTTCTTTTCAATGTCCAATAGAAATAACTCATAGAATAAAGGCTGTTTCAGCTTTCCATGCGAAATTTAGGATGCTATTCCATGAATGAGCTGAGGTATTAAAATACAATTGCTGTTCGAGAGGCATTCATAATATGATTATAGATTTATGTAATAATAATAGGAGATTAATTGATGCAAAATGACCTTGGCCGTCGACGCACCTCCACATAGCCAAGTGGGCAATTCGTTCGACTTTGGCGAAACCGGTCCCGGGTTCGATTCCCAGAGGGTGCTCACGTGCGAAATGACCTTATCTGTCGAAGCACTTTAACAATACTAATAATACTGCAATAAACTGTTACACCTTTACTATCATAGTCAGTTCTTTGCTCGTTGCCTAATGTCGATTTTACTATGCAAATATGGATAGAATTAACGGAAGGCTTAATAAATTTATTTCGAAGATGATTTACTTATATAATCTGATATTTAAAATTTACTCTTCATTATCGTAAAATTGGGAAGGCTGAATAATTGAACAAAATGAGAAATTAGATGTCTATGTTTGTACCCTGCAAGCCGCCATTCGGTGTGTGGCAGGGGGTGCATGCACCATGACTCTATTTCCTTAATCGATTATTTTCGTGTATCGTTCGCGGAAAAATTGAGTTCTTGAATATATTGGTTCTGGCATCTATTTCTCTGATCTTTCTAGCATTATCGGAACGGCCTATATAGCATGGTAAACGCATTATATCTGCTACATCATCTCTGAACATGCTTTCTCTTAATTTATCCAGTAAATTGATCCTTTGTTGAAAACTTCTAACTTCCAAAGGTTCCCATTTCGGGTCCATGAGCATCTGAGTGACGCTCACTGATTTATCGTAGCAATTCTTTACAAAACGTATCGCCTTTCGCTGCACCATATTTAATTCTTTGATACAACACTTATCGGCAGGGTCCCATATACTACACGCATACTCAAGATGAGGTCTGACTAACGCAAGATAACAACGCTCGCGAACTTTTTCGTCGCTCCGACCGACTATTCTCTTTACGAAGTCGAGTTTTTTAAAGTGCTTTTCCGGATATATTATGGATGTAAGTAATCCATGTTAAGTTATTCGTGAGAGTTTCTCCAAGATATTTCACTGACTCTACTGTTAATACGAATATCCCACGGAGACTGTACGGATAATCTTTAATAATAGATTTTCTTTCGAAGTAGTTAACTACTGAACATTTGTCTACATTTAGCTCTAATTGCCAATCATCGCGCCATTTCATAATGTTATCTAAATCATTCGACAGGGTTAGTCTATCGTCTTTACTCTCTATTTCCCTGTAAATTTCCTAACTTTACTCTCAATAAGATTGCTAAGGTCGTTAATGTATACTAAAAATAGCAACGGTCCGATTACACTACCCTGCGGGACACCCGAGGTCACCTTTACCACGTTAGAACTAATACCGTCCAGCACTACGCGTTGCTCTCTATCGGAGAGAAAGTTCTTTATGCAATTTATTACCTCTGCATTGATTCCTGCAACTTTTAATTTGTACAATAATTTATGAAGAGGGACCTTATCGAATGCCTACCGATGCCGTCGACTTACCTTTTATTTTCGGCAGATTTTAGGATATCGTGTACTAATAATGCCAGCCGAGACTCACAAGATCGAGTATTACGAAAACCGAGTGGATTCCTAACTATGAAATTTGACGTTTCGAGAAAGCCCATTAAAGAACTAGCAATTATGTGCTCCATTATTTTTCGGCTCAATGATGTTAGAGAGATAGTCCTATAATTCGCTGGATCCTCCTTAACGCCGCTTTTAAATATTGGAGTGACGTTCGCAATTTTCCAATCAGTCGGGACTTTACCTTCTACTCATTGTCGTATTAAATAATACTTTAAGAAAAGGTGCTGCATTTTCCACAACCTCCTTGAATACCCGAGCTGGTATGTCTTCAGGACCGGGAGCTTTATTTGGTTTAATCTGTTGCAATAGATTAATGATGCGTGCTTCCCTGAAGATGATATTCGACATCGCTTCAGGCCTATCAACTTCCGGTAGATTATCTGATATACTATTAGAAGTGAAAACGCTTCGGAAGAAATTATTTAAAATATTCGCTTTACCTTTAGTATCGTTGATTAAATTACCGCTATTATCTTTCAACTAACTTACCGTTTGCTCTTTACCTTGGACCTTACCTTGAATGGTCAAATTGAAACGAATGTCGAAATTGATTCCTCAAATTAAACAAAACTTTGAGTGCTTAATATAAAATAGTTTTTTTATCTCTTCATTGATTCTTAAAATGCAAGAAGTCAATTTTCAGCACTGAACCATCATGTAAAATATCTTATGTCGTGACTCACAGTAAGAAATACAGAGAATTACCGATAACTGAAGTAAATACCAATAACTACAATCCTTTCGGATTCGCTCTAGCTTCATTAATTGCCTTGTCAGTTACACTTTTGTAATGGTACAAAGAAGTAAACTCTACTAAAAATTGCATTGGAAATAGAAGACGGATCTTCACGTTATTGATTGCTACTCCCAGAAAATTTCGTCCGTATCCGCTGATGATCCATGAAACATAAAACGTATAGAAATACTAAATGGCGTAATTTACGATTATGTTTAAGTGATGTTTGGTGTCAAGGTCAGAAATCATCATTAAATGAAACAATAAGCTGTGGAAAGCACGCTTTGGAGTGCTGCAGCAATCTTATTTTCGGTTCCTAACCCATAATAATATTGATCATGGTTGTATCTCACAGTTTTCTTATTCAATATGAATTAATGGTAGAAAAAGCAGCCCACAGATCAATGTCTGAGTCTAAAAACAATTGCGTAAACGCTACAATTTATTGGAAAAGTATAATTAGCGTAACGTATAACACTTGGATAACATTAAAAACGTAGACATTGAGGGATGTTTGTGTTACTTCCTGGAGACTATGTAAACCGAGAAAATTACTTAACATAAACTTCACCTTCTATGTTACCCTCTACGAGGTAGTAAACATTTCTCATCTCCTCGCTTTTGATGGGAATCTAGGGGAAAACTTTGGAATATTTTTACTTTTATCATCTCCAGGGTATCGTTTACGGAGTTGTTCTGATTGGATCGCTTCCCTCATTACTAAATCAATCTCGCGGTTAAGGCAGAGCCAAGATATCAGGCTTGAGAGATTGAGGTTAGGTCGCAGTTTGCGGTAATAGAGCTCCCTTGTTTCTTTTTACTTCGTTTATCGTCAGTGGGATATGCGCGCTGTTTTTATTGACTAATATCGCGAGATCAAAGTAACAAACTAACAAACTCCATAAGAAAATGTTGTAAAACAGAAGAGACGCCTTGGAAGCTTGCAGTATTAAATTTACAGTCTTTTACGACGTAAATGTCATATCAAGCAGACATTTATTCAATAAATTGTTTGCTTATATTGTCGAGGCTAATTTCACAACATTTGAACATTTTATCCAGATTCACGATAAGTCGAAAATGTGCGAATTCCGACTATAACATTACCATCGTCTTTACTCAGTCATTAATACACTTCTAGAGTAATTCTATAGTTAATTATTAAAAAGGTGACAATGCATTTCTTCCTAAGGCAAAATAAATCACATTTGCATACTTCTACCCTTTAGCACCTGTAGGCTTTCCGTATCCATTGCTGTAGGAGTTTGGTGGCTGAATTTTTGGCAACCAGCAGGCTTTTATAAAACTTAACTGATTAGCTTAAGGCCCTTCTATAAAACTTATTACCGTATTTTTAATTAATTCTCGTTTACATTCACTTCCTTTCCGGTCGTTCTCAGTGTTTGAGGATAACATTATATATTTGTAATTCTATTCGTTATGAAGTCGATAAAAACTCTTTTGCTAAGTATTGGTACTACAGACTCGAGAGCAAAGAAACATGTTGACAGTTTTTATATTTATCTGGCAGCATGATAAAAATCAAATACTTCATAAATTAATTTTTACGAACAGTCAGTTGGTCGATTTCAAACCAACTCAGGATATATTTTCATCGGCGTTCGTTCAAATCTGGATTTTCGATGCATTTTTTAACAAAGCGCATAAATCGCAAAAGGATGCGATGGTTAGGGATCGGCAGAACTCAACATTTCCCTAATTATAGGCGTAGTTTATTCAAATTTTCCCACACCTCACACGATAATTCAATATATTTGAAGCTCTTATTTATTTAAACGAAAAATTAAAAGACCGCCAAAGAGCATTTATGAAAGTGGAAGATCTGTGATTTCCCAGTTTCAACTACTTTTTTGCTCGTCGTAGGGTTTTACATCTCATTTAATTTATCAAATAAATTTTAAACATATCTAGTTTCCTTTCACATTCGCAAGAAGAAATTTAAATGTAATAAATGAAGGTGTCGCTTTGAAATTTCCCGTTACTGATTTCTATTTTCGATTGGTTGGCTTTCATTCCATGTGAAATTTCCTTCATCTGAAGTTTCCTCTCTTCGAAATAGGAAAATGATAAGAAGCAGGCCGTGAGGAATTCCCTCTGCCAATAAATCTCCCTTTACGACGTGAGACGCTCTAAAGAATCGTCGACTCTACCAACCCTTCAACTCCTCACATTTTCTCACCTCTTTCCACCCTCACTTTCCTTAAAACCACCCTCCGGGCTACCACATTTTTCGAAAAGAATGATTTCCCTTTTCCCTTAGGGGTTTTCTACCTCATTCTCTTATGGTTTTGATATCTGTCATCGGCGAGAGTCGTGACCGCGTATTCGTCTCTAGCATTTTTTCCTTTGCTCTCGCTCCGGAAGGATGGACAGTTTTGAGGGAATAAAAGGCACACGGATCGGCTCTCCTTTTTTTGTTTTATGGAAAGAGCCGAGACGGCAGTAAAATAAAAGGTTCGCTTTGCTTTTAAGCCCACCTCTCCGGATGGGCCTGCAATCTCTTTTCTGCCCTAAACCGCTCCTCTTCCTATCAGTATAGACGTCTCATCACTAGTTCATCTGATGTATGTTCAACTTTCTGCCTCGATATTTAAATTAAACCTTTGTGTAATGAGAAAGAGTGATTTTATTCTAAGCTCAAGAGCAGGTCTCCACAACTTACGAACAGGGAAGGGTTACAGCGATTTGGTGCGAAGTGATCCCGGGATGTAGAAATCGATTATGGAAATAATAGGTAAGGTGATTTTTTGAAATTCGGAGAGCATACTTACGGACAGATTAAATCAGGAATATGTAATGAAAGTTATACCTCACATTTTCAGCGAAAAACAGTGTCATTTTTAATGAAAACAAAGGTATGTATTAAAACATTTTGAATAAATTCATGCATGAAACGTTTTCCAAATGCTAATTGGTGATGAAAGTGTTGTGAAAGATGTTGAATGCAAATATTCAAGAGTATATTTTGTTTTACTGACATTTATTCTTAACTTTATGGCTATTACCAATATATACATATGTAATTCTACTTTCCACAACCCATCGCAGGCCGTATTTTATGACGTGTGCACTCGATAGTATATTCTTCTAACCAAAGGCTCATCCAGTATTTTCGTTGGGTTAGCTCATCTTAAACATTGTAGCTACTAATCCGTAGAACATGCTAAATTTAAGTTCTAAAAGAGATTTAATAACTTTCATTATAATTAGTGGTACTGATATCAAAATCTTCCAAAATTTTCAAAATTCTATCAATAAAGGTTTAAGAATTTTTATTTTGTATTTGAAGTATTAATCGAATACTAAAGGAAAATTTAGTGCGTAAATAAATTAGAATGCTTTATTTTTCTCATAACATAATACTCATAATCGTAAGAGAAAATTAAAATATGTGTTTTAGTGATAATAATTATTGGTGATAATTACAGCGTAATGGTTTATTTTCTTAACACCTACAAGAGCGTTCTTCAATTGATCCGAGCAACCGGCGGTAATAAGTTGCGTGCAAAGCAAAATGATTTTGGATTGACAATATAACTCGATAAAGAAATATTTCGATGAACTTTCGCGGTTTTCCAACGCCATGCTTGTTCTTTAGGCTTATTAACAGGTATTAACAAGGGACCTAAGGTATACCGGGAAAAAAGTTCGATTGTTTTCAGATAATTTTGTGTGTCGTAATAATTATTGTCACTTCTTCGATACAACACATTGAAACATCTCGTATAATTACATTTTAAGAAAAATAAGTAAGATTTGATATACAATATGATATGTAGGACAAATTATAAGTAATTAATATTGATTAACTCGTTAATTCAGTGGTATCATAAAAACTCTTAATAACATTTCAAGTAGGTACTGCATACTTTCGTTCTTGCTGGAAAAACATACGACACAAAATCATGCCTTTATTTAGCTAATTAACACCCCAATAGAATTCCCTTTCTTTCCAACATGTTATCGTCGTTCCTTTCGTATGGTTTGCAAAGGAAATTCAACTCGAGGCAAAGGAATGGCAGCACAAAAGAGACCGGAATCGCCAGTCTCTTATTTTGGAGGACGTGGTGATAATAAAAGATCCCTTTTCCCCTTCCTTTCAGTCATTCTCCTACACGAGGAATATTCGAAGCTAAGGTTCTCAGCCCCGGCCATAAAAATCATATGGTTCCCTAAAGTACTTTCGGAAAATTTTGATGCGGAAAAAAGGAGAAGAGGGGATTTTCTCACGAATTCGAAAGGCCTCTCCTTATGAAAAAACACGCGAAGTCATCAAGGCTCTCAAAGTCGTGACACGCAAGCACTCGCGACATATTCGTTTTCCAGTAAACTCTTTATTTCTCCATATTTCACATCCGCACCTTTTGGGCCTGAGAATAAATCGTTTTGAGAGTATATTTTACAACGACACCGAAAAGCCGAGAGCAAAATTGCCACTATTATTTTAAAGTAGATCAACTCACAAAATGTATGACTCTTTAAAAACGCGGACCTCAAATTGGAATCTAAGGAGCGATTGTCAACTCCTTTGACACAAACAGACCGTTGTGTTGTAATTCTAACGTTTTTATTTTAATGGAACGCTTATCGGCAACAGTCGTGAATATATTATTATTTGAGTATCTCATTAAAATAATCCATTGAGAATTGATAAAGATATCCTTTTTATCGGTAATACCCTTTCGCAGAAATAGATATATGAATTTAAATAATTCCCAGACTGATATTTATAAGTTAATTCTCACTTTATTTACGAAACTCGGTGGCTTACGAAAAAAAGCGATGCATTGAAAATTTCATTGCAACAAAAAATATGCTTCTTTGTATGGAAATCGTTGGGATAAATGAGATCAGAAGCTAGTAGTGGCTCTTACCATTAATTAATTACATTATCAAAAGAGGTAACTGATGGTTTCTGTCCACCCAACTACGTGAACGAATCACATACTACCCGAAACATTTAAGAAATATAAGCTAAGACAGGTTATATACACTGAACATTGATCGACCGTGGATATATTAAATACTCCACACAAATTGTATTTCTAAACTCAGCCAAATTTTCCTTTGAATCTCGAATTGTGTCAATAATTTATCACGACAAAACATTACATTCATAATGTGATTCCGACCAAGTGAACAAGATTTCACAGTTCTGAAACTGAATGGTTTCACGATTACTTTAAATTAGTTAATTTCTTAGTAAAGCATCGTTTACTTAATGTTCCACTTTCTCAGAAAAAGCATCAATGCAGCAATAATGTTATTATAACATTCTGCTTCTTACACCATTACCACTAGCCAATCTTATGAAGTGTGCATAGTTCGGATGATAGGCCAATCAAATTACGAAAAAACAAAGAAGGAAAAAGGCTCAATATTTGGAGTTCGAAATTCGAAAAAATTCAAGTATGGCATGTTTGAAGGGTACTATTAAAATCGTAAATAACTACCATTGAATCGTTAATTCTATTAAGACTTATTATTTCTTTTCAAAATATCTCTGTAATAAATTAATAATATTAAATTAAAATGTTAATAAGAATTAATTTTTTAAGCTTTTTGGTGATAACATTAAATTTTCTCGTCTCAATGTTCGTTTTTTGTAAATCGTAATAGCATTAATAACTTAACAACAATTGTTTACTGTGATTTTGTAACCTTATTGTATGCTTTAAATGCATTTTTCGACAAAAGATGTGAGATTTTAGGATAAATATCCAATTTCCGGAGTAAAAAACTGGTTATCTTCTTTATTCATGATGTTCTTTTTGAAAATGTTAGTCTCATCATCCGATTTTAGTCGCACTGAATGAGGTTCTTCCGTTACTCTATCCTCCGGATCTCACTACTGACGTTAAAATAATGCTTTGGATTGTAACGTGATTCAAGGCATCGTTAACGATGTGAAAGTTCGAGATTACCGTCTTTCAGAAGCTACAAGCTGCTGTTATGATGACAGCGAAGTTGAGGAAACGATGTGTGATAGAACTTAACATATATCTCGTGCATCGCGTCAAGATAATTTGATAGCTTTTCAGTTTTCTTATTTCCATCGACAAACCTTATCTTACTCTACAAACTTTATCGGCAGACATCTAATAAAATTCCTTTTCGTAACTTATTTTCAGTATTATCATGAAAGTCACTTTAAATTAAATCAACCTCCTGAACAATTGAATGAATAAAAAGGATATTGATAATGGAAAAATGCTTGATTTCAGGGGAGGAAACAAAAGAGGAATAATCTGATTTAGCCGGGACTCGGATCACTTTCCGGGTGATTAGTCTAACCAACCGAGCTATTACGACAGATAACTAAGAGATGTAAGACTCGTTCTTACACTGTTCCGATCTCTAAGGTAATCTAATATTGAAATTATGATAATTTGATTATATCTTGGATCATTAATATTTATCTTAGACTCTCTTCGCTACCATTATTTTGGTCTAAATGCTACGTGGAAAAAATATATCCTGAAACGCTATATTGTGAGTCTATCATCTTCGATACCTCCGCAAAAATCACAGGATAATACAAACAAATTAATACTTACGGCGCAACAACCTAATTTGAATCAGAGTTTTGTTTAGTTCTTGAGAAGAGAGCGAATTATTATTTTATTATTAATAATTATTTCTTCTTCACAAACGTAGCACCTCTAAATAATTATTGTGCTGTAAAGAATCTCCCCTTTGCATGTGTGGCGTGGAATTGGTAATGTAAAAGGTGTCAATACACGAACAAACGGGCAAAGGATAGTCTGAGGGAAGTAGAGGGAGGTTTTAGAAATGAAGGGCGACGAAATTGTTCGATGAGTTATTAATGTTGAATGAACAGTTGAAGAAAACAATTGAAGGCAGAATGCAAGGGAAGGAAAGGAAGCAATTAAAGGGCAAGTGTTATGAGATGCTGTTGAGGGCAGATCAGTTCTAAAGAACCGAAGAAAAGGGCATTAAATAGGGAATTCGAGGCAAAGTGATTAATTGATACTTGTAATAGATTCACCACTAACTTTCGCCTATAATAAAAAATGTCATCGATGATTTAGGAATCTTTGAATAACAGGTCTTTCACTTTGTACTCAGAAAAACAATCACTTAAAGTAAGGGCTCAAATGCAATTTCCGACCCTTGGAATATTTTTATTCATATGTTAAGACCAATTTTTGTACAGAAACTCACTTCCTAACGCATCTCGTTCAAAACGAAAATCTACGAAGACATATAATTCAGAATACGTTCGATTTCGAATAACACTTTGTTTATGGAACGAAGACAAAAGAACTGTTTTCAAAAAAGAATGAGAAATAAACTCATGTCAGGGGATTCCCATCTTTCTCCTGTCTTTCAATTTCATGACGCAAAACAAACTTTTTATACGTTTCCCTCATCTGCTGAGGAAATCTTTCCGAATACTCACAGCGATCCGAAACGACAGTGCGAAGGGGAATCCTTCACATTTGTATCGCTAGTATATGTATGTATTTATTTACTTTTATTTCGAAATTTTATTATTTTTATTTCGAAGATTATAGCTTTATATGCATTCTTACCTTCTTTCCAAGTTAAAAGTCAATCGATACCATGCAAGTGGAGGAAAGAGAAACGGTGTCTTGCTCCGTTAGAAAGGACTGATTGGATCGGAAGGGAACTCGATATGTGGAGGAGAGAGGGAGTTTCTATCGAGGAAAAGGAATTGAATATGAGTGTGGGAAAAGTGAGACGGAACACTCGGAAAAGGGTGACTTAAAAGGTAAAAAAAGAGATCGCTTTGGTTGGGAATGGAGTAAAAAGGAAAGCGTTTTACGGAATAGTCTTTCGATGGGATATCAGATATCATATAAAATAACGCCTTTAGCATCGCCGTCTGCCATAAATAAGGGAAACGAAAAACTGCTTCGTCTAATGGTTATATTGTTACCTTGGAATAGTTTTGTTGTTAGTATCAAGCATTTACGTTTCTTGCAGATTTTACCCAAAATAACTCAAGTATCTAATACGTAGTAACTAAATTATATATTAAAATTGATATATTTTCTGAGGTTACTTCTCTGTCGCACAATCTAAATTTTACAACAAATGTAAAAATACCATTGAGCTATGTTTTACCCAAAACTTAAGTTCCCTTTCCTATAAGCCATTTTTTAAATTTCCATAATCAATTTCTTCTTAATAAGTCAATCATTACTTAATCTAACGTTTGGAGATGTGTATTATAAATATTTTCTAAAACTCATTCAGGATAAATCTTTATGTACTTGATGTATGTTAACGTACCTTACCTAATAAAATGTATTCAAACCCCAAAGCAAGTCAAACACCCTTTTTCGCGTACACAACCAAAGAAAATACTTTATTTTATACACTTCCAAACTAATATAGCTCTTTAATTACACACTTAAGCCAACATTCAATCTTTGATTGTCCTTTACTACTTTTATAAACACTTTTTATCTGATCACGAAAATTTAACATTTACTCCGAATTCGGTTGTCGCTTTCAACAAAAGAGTTCCTAAGTGATACTATATATTTGGGAAGATTTTATATATTATTATATTTTATTAGATGTTATTTTATTATCTGGGAGACGAAATTGCGTATCTTACGCTTAATAGTATATTTGATACGGTTAACTTCGTAACATCTTTAGATATTTCTCTGCTGCGTAAATTACCGTGTGATCAATTATGCAGTTAATCTCCAACGCATTTACGATGAAATTTTAAGAATTTAAAATTACGCGACAAAACAGCACGACTGTGGGCGCCTGGATGTACTCTTTCGTACGCGTAGACTTTGTGCTCAGCCTCAGCGATAATTTAGTCCCTTCCGGTCGCACTGCATTGCATGACCTAATCTAAAATGGATTCACAAATGCTGCCGCTGCCTGAACATGATTCGAATCGGCGTTACCAGAGGCCGCCCTCGACATTAAAATTAACAAGTCAGAAAATGAACTTGTGGGGTAACATTCCGGGTGGTTTCAAGAGTTAACTTTCTCTTCGCCCATAAGGATCCTAGTTTGTGGTCATAACCGAGTAATTAGGGGATGATTTGCATTTGATTTAGGATTCTATTACGATTAACCAAATTTTGATGTAATACAAATTAAGTCACCAATCATATAATTAAATTTTATTGTTCCAAAACGCGCATAGAAAACCCAAAGTGGGTTATTTGTAACCAAGATAAAGAAAAAAATTCTGGAAAAAGAAATATTTAAGATAACTCGCAACAAAGTTAACCAAGTCAGTGGCTGTATTGATGTGTACGGTTAGTCAAGAGCGATGAGATGCTGGTTTTCAAAAAAAATTACGCCAAATATATTTCTCTGTGTTCGGTAGGACTTGATAGTGTATGTGTCGACCACTGTGCTTGAATACGTTGTTAAGTCATGCTGGACACTGTGTTTTCCAACTTTGAGGTATTTATTGTAACATAATTATTTATTTAATATATCATTGCAAGTTGGTCGGTCGACCAGGTGGCAATGGTCAAGGGGGATAAAATAATAGTGACATCTGCCCGGCATTCGCCCAAAGACGGGAGGAAAACCCCTCCAAAAACCTCCCGTAAACAGTTTAGATACAATAAGTATACATAAACAACAGACAATAAATGTCGCACTACAGCTCAGAATTCCAATACAATAAAACTAAAGAGTAAATACATACATATCGAACAATTATATAGACAAACTTTTACATGGATATAATGGGCAAAGAATTAAGATGAAGTACAATGAACCTCAACAGAATATATTATACAGAGAGTATAAAAACAAACAAATAAACCTTTACGTGGGTATTATAAGTAAAAAAATTGCTATTATATATACAAACGATTTAGGTACTATAGACTTTAATTTTCTTTTTGAAAGCTTTAGTATTTTTCGGCATTGGAATGAGAACTTCTCCAGGAATAGCGTTCCATTCTCTTATACCTCTATTTATGAAAGAGTATTTAGCCAAATCTGTTTTCTGTTCACGTTCTTTTATTTTTAGTCTGTGATCGCCGCGCCCAATGTAATTTGGAGTATGAAATCTTGCTCGTAGCTCATCCCAGCCATCTTTACAGTTCCACGCGTTAAATACAGAGAGCTTAGAGCTTATTGAAACCACGTTGCTTCAAAAATATGCAACAGTATACTAGGAAAATAAAGTTCGTTTCTCTTCTCTTTTGGAAGGCTTTTCTAAATCTTGAGACACGCTTTTTATTAACAACACTCCAACAAAAAATTCTCCACATCCAATTAATAAATAAAGTACTTTGTTTTCATTGAGTGTTATGCTCAGAAGCTAGACCTCATAGTCCCTTACTGTACGCTCCTCCTTATGATCTTCATGAAGATTGTGCCTTAAATACGGTCCATTTTTTTACTCAATGTAGCTGTCAGTCGCCTAAATCAAGCATGAGACGTGTACCCACGATTTCGAGTAAGTGCAGCAGAAGACAATACGATTTCTAAAAAAAGCACTACTACTCAGACGGAGGATAGAAATCCTCGAAAGAAAGGAGAATAGAAGATAGAATTTGTTTTGCAAATAACTTAAAATGGATCACACATATTCGAAAAATCTATGGTAAAGCAACTAAAAAGCTCGGTTTTATAAAGCGTACTGTCGGTAAATGCGATAAAAGGGTTAGAGAGCAATGTTATTTTACCTTAGTCAGGCCCCATCAGGAATATGCGGCGAGTATATGGGATCCAGCGGATGAATGGTATGCTAGCAAACTCGAGGAAGTGCAGCGCCGGGCGATACGATTGAGTAAGAAGTGCTGCGATAGAAAAGCGAGCGTTACGCAAATGCTCTGAGACGCAGGTTGGGAATTGTTTAAAGAAAGAAAAATTCAGAGAAAGTACAATTACGGAAGACGTAATCTACAACTACATATATACGCTGTAAGCCGCCTTTCGGCGTGTGGCAGGGGGTGTAAACACCAAGCGTTCGAGATATCTCTTTAGCTTATTGTTGTCGCGTATAGTTTAAGGAAAGAATGAGTCCCTGAAACAACTTATCCTCGCATCTATTTCCCTTATTTTAAGCTTATTGTCGGATCGGCCAAAGTAGCATGGGTTAGCGTAATACCAATTACGTCTTCCGCAAATGTACTTTCTCTGAATTGATGAAACAATCGACGCCTTTGTTTCAAGGATTCCCAACTTGTGTCTGAGAGCATTTGCGTAATTCTTGCTTTTCTATCTAGCGCTGCACTTTCTTGAATTCGAGAGTATACGTCTCATCCGTTGGGACCCATACACACGCCAGATGGGGCATAAATAACGTGAAATTACATCGCTCTCCAACCTTTTCATCGCACCTACTTACAATATGCTTCATAAAACCGACCACGCCAAAAGGCGGCATGCAGGGTATTTATGTAGATGCAAAGTTAGTGAAGATGATGAGTTAAAATCAGCCAAGTATAAGTATGTTGACTTTGGCTTTGCGTCCTTATAAAGTGATACTCTTACCGATTGTTCCACTACCATTTAGTTACGCTCATGGAATACGGCTAATTTTAGTGGAAGGATTGGTTTAATAATTTCGTTGGTCACGATGAAAGAGGGATAAGAACAACTTACAGACGATACCACAGGATTTAATACACACGACCGGCGTATAGCGTCGTCATCGGGTGACGCCACCACTAAGTTGAGGCCGAAATAGTCGTTTGTCGTGTTACATTATGTTCAAAATGTATTTGTATTGATACCGTAACTGCCGAATATTCTATAATAGGGCACCGTCTGAACACAAAAGATTCGTTCGTAGTTGAGGTCCTCAAACTTAGGCCCTTACAGTCGAAATCGTGTTGCGAAAGGTTTACGAGTGGACTTACTATCCCGTTTAGACTGGGACTGTCTCAGAGGTTTCCAATTGTTCCAATTTGGAGAAAAACTCCGAGAAAATATAGGATGAGAAAATTCAATTTAAAAAATCGTGTAAATCGCAAATTTTCATAAATTAGTGACGGAGCAAACATTTGGAGAGATCTAAACGCATAAGAGAGTAGCTTAGAATGAGTTTTAAGGCAAATTCCTCTTTCATCCCAATTTATCTTACTTCTAAGACTGTATCATGGTTTCATTCTATTGTAATTCGTTAGCCCTGCTTATAAAAGGCCTGGAGACTCATTAACTACGTTTCACTTTAATAACATCTTTACTATTAATCCTATCCAATCATTATTTGCAATCATTTAAATATTCTCTCATTTATAGAGCTACTTATTAAGAGCGAAATTTATAAATGGAGAATACACCGAAGATGCCCCGTTACATCCGGCACACCTTGCAATTACTACATAAACAACTCAATTAACGCTTCTTTTTAAAGGTGTTGGCACTTGTGGCGAAGCGAATAGCACTACTTCTAGTCAACCCCAGTTGCTGTGTCTCTTTTCCGCTTGGGACGCCAGGATGGTGTCCTCAAAAAGCATAGAATTGAAAGGGTTTGCGGCGAAGGGGTGCAGTGCGTGGGAGCCATCACAGGTGGCGCGGCTGGGAAGATGCGGTGCGGCACCAGGTGCCGCACCCGTCGGTTTACCGCTGAAGTAGCAAGCGAGGCGAAAAGGCGAAGTGCGGAGGGTGGCGTGGGAAACGAGGGGAGCGAAAACAAGAAACAGCTGAAACACAATGGCGCCGAATGACAATGGCCCGTAGAGTGACGTTTAGGGAGAGGATGACGAAATCTACTCGGACCATTCATTTTCGCGTGTTTAAACATCTGACTCCGATCCGGCATATATTTGGCGCCCACTTCCTCTGGCGATTTTATTAGGATTGAAACTGAATAAAGAAATGAAAGTTATTGATTAAGCGACGTTGGTATATTCTATGCAATTATTCATTTTTTTACGGTTTATATGAAGAATAACCTGTCAAACCCATTATGAGGCAAGTACTTATGTAGTAGCTCTTAAGGTAAGTAACAAGTAATGGAAAACAGTGAAATTGCACCTGATAAATAAGAAGTTCCCTTATTATATAATTCACTTAAGTGGTAACTTAATCCCCCATTTATGAACAAATTAATACATTCGTTCGTTTTTATTATGTATACACTCCGTACATTTTAAATGTTTTAATATCCTGGCAAAGAAATTCATGAAATTAATGTCTCATTTGTTAAGTTATGCGCATCCACTAATTCTTATTAGTATTGAAAAATAAATTCAGATAGTTGCTAAATCAGGTGGCAGTGAACACAATAATGCAATAAATATATCATTTAAAATAAATGCAGAAAACAGCATTTACGAGTCATAAAATATGTATAAAGGAATATCCCAAAACGCAAAAAGAAGAGAAGAAATGAAATAATTAAGACTGTGAAACATGTTTTAGTTCGTTCCTCATTTCCTCACAATTAGGGCTGAAGAATAAGAATACTAAATAATTTACCAAAGTTTAGATAATTGTCCATTTACAAAATGGATCTTGTCTGACTTTTACGGAGCGGATAATTCCATATTGTATTTTATCTTTCTTCATTGCTCATTCGTAAGAATAACGCAGAGTTAGATGTACTTTTATGTTCAAATTTAAGGATGATTTTGAAATAATGAGTATTTAGTAAAATGGTAAAACCAGTTCTAAAACTATTGTGCGTTACATTTCTTCTTCGTAAGGCAGACGTTCAAATTAAAAGTAATCAAAAAATAATCTCTCCTAAGGCTTAATAGGGAGAGATGGAAGTTTAGCCGTCTCATGTGCGCGAAACTGAGAAATGAGTAAATTGATTTTTGAAAGAGGAGAGCGGCCTTTCTGACTTGATATTTTATCTTCCTTTGGTACCTTGGCATCCAAAGAAAAGGTGCCTTGGACTTATTTATGAAATGAAGTTACTCTGAAAGGTTGAATAAAAGTGCCGTATCACGTATGAGACGGAAGTAGGACGAAAATCAAAAATACCAGCTTTCCTTTGCAGCTACTGCCAATTCCATTAAAGTCTACTCCAAGTTAGACTGCTACTTCTTATCAGGGAAATTTCTTTTGCTCTGCTCCTTCTTTCGTACGCGGAGATATCTCTGAAAAGTATCTTTTATTTACACCAAGGACATCAATATCCCAACATGAGTTGAATTTGAGTTTGAATGTGATTTTAATTTATGTAATAGCATTTGAACTTCCAAAACTAAAGTCGGCAATTAATTATTTCATAGAGAGTTGTATTTTGAGACATCCAATCAGAAGATTGCCGGAAATATCTTATATTCTTTGTAAACTGGGAAAGTTGTCACAGATAATCAGTTTTGGTGATCAACACAACGAAATTACGATTAAGTCAAGAGTATTCGATTGAGTCTTAAAATAATAATATCGTATATTTCGGAAGGTTAATATAGGTTAGCGCTCAATTCTTTTTACTCACGCATTCATCAGTTCATCCCTCAGTAGGCATTCATCACGTTGATATGCTTTATTCTTACCCATATTTGATTAATAATAATGGATGTCTAATCAAATACTCCGTAAAAATATAAAAATAGATTCCTAGATGGTTTGTGTCGTAGAATTCCGAATATAATCTACAACTTTATCTCTTTCGAGGATTAATATTCATTTAACCTAGATGTAACTAGATACACCTACTCTGTTATGTGCAAGGTTCAACTTTATTCTCTTTTATGCGTATTTTATTTCCTTTTGATCCCAAAATGACGACTTAAAATGTGAATAAATGGAGTGTCAAGAAGAAAGAGGAAGTGGGCGGGGACTTATGTTTCACGGTTACCAGGCACAATATTTCACTCTCTCTCCGCCAGGTGTCTCTCTTCGGTGTTCATCTGAGAAGACCTCTCAGAGCTTATCCATTTCATAATGAAATACGATCTCTTTCCTCATGAAATTATTTCGGAGGAAGAATGCCACAGAAAGTTCTCAAATTTGCAATTCTAGGATATGATAGGAACGGTGGGTTGAAATAGCCGCACTTAAAAGGTTTGGTTACATATTTTCATATGAAAGATTCTTGTGAGGGTTAAAATCAGTGTTTCCATTATAGCAAAGTGGAGAGTAGTTTTGTATATTTCACATGGTATACGTTACATTATTAGAAAAAAGAAATAAATAATAATACTCGTAAACATATACGCATGAAAAAGTAATTATATGAATTATATAAAAATTAAAGCAAAGGAAAGTATTGAAGAATGGAAGAATCAGAACAGAAAACTTGTTCCGCTGTACCGCTGGGCATTAGAAGGGGACAACTTATAGAAAAGTTGCTGACTGCGTAGTATGTGATGTATATGTGTTAATGCTGGCATAAAAATGTATTATAATACCTAATGTTTCATGAATCATGAACCACATACGTGCATTTCGTATGTGTTACTATAATTAGAGTTTTTATGACATTTTTTTCTCTTTCCGAAAATCTATTCGTACATTTAGAACTAGAAAGCAGAATTTACACAAAAGCGAAAAAATGTACAAATCATCAGGTTATTTTTTGCTGCGTTGTTCTTTATAAAGTAGAATATTTATGAGTATTTTTTTTAAACAGGTTATTTCGGTTATCGAATTTGTTATTTGGGTATCAAAACTACAGTTACATTTTATATTTTAAAGCCGATGAACTTAATGTTGACCGTAAGGTTTACTTAAAAGTAATGAAAGTTAGGAATTCCAGGGATTCAAAGAAATTCCTGTTTAGCCCTTAACTCCTCTTCTTGGAGGATATTCCCCGACGCGGAAAGTAAAATTGGAATCGGGCGGAGAATTAAGGAAAAATCTTCGCTTAATACAATCAAACTCCGCTCCGATGGTTAAAAGAAGTCTTCGAGGCGAGGCGAGAACTTTTCGGCGCCTTTCAAACCATTTTCCTCATCTTTCTCGCACAGTTCACATTTTCGGTAGAAAAAGGGAAAGGGAATGCAGTCCCCCTTTTCCCTTATTCCATTCGACGGGCTTTCAATGAAAATCGAGTTCATCTGAGGAAGTGTCTCAAAAGGGGGATCATTTCCACATCGATTGAATCCAGAAAGACGTCATAATCCGATAGTGCTCTCGCTTTTTTCCGATCACTTCCTCGCCCTTTGACTCCAAGACCCAATCCGCCGAACATCTCGGGGAAATTTGTCACGCACGTTTATGCGTTTCCTTGGGTTGACATTTCGCCAAAAAACGCGTAACGTCGCCGTGAGCGCCAAGGATTTCCCTTTGAAACCGGAAAAATAAATTCTCACTCCTGGGAAGATAAATAACTGTCACGGGTGCACTTTCACCGCGCATTCCGAGAGGTTGAACGAATATTCTTCGTGCCGATATCCAGCTACAGTTTTTAATCGAATTCTGAGTTTCCCTGACGGAGAGTTTCACTCTTACGGGATTCTTTCGTTGGCAGTTTGACTGTAGTACAAAATTTACCGACTTGTAGACGCAGTTCTCAGTGTCTTCTCCATGTCTCTCCGTGAACCTTACTTAAGAATTTCAGGATTTAGAGGAAAACAGTTTAATTAAATACATCCTTCCCCGAATTTCGAGCACCCATCGTATTATTACCCCAATTTACGTTAATAATAATAGTTCTAATTTGGGCAAGATTTAGACTAATAAACCTATAAAATAAACTATTTCCAAACACAGGAAGAGTGAAATCGTATAAATCTACTCAAGCCACACGTGCGAAAAGTTCCAATATTAGACGAAACAGCATACGGAACTTTTAGTAAAACTCAGATTGTTCATGTCTTTGGTATTCCAAAATGAAGACACATACAAAGATAATCAGGAATCAGGAAAAATAAAATAACATCGCAAAATCGGGTTGTATTGGGCACAATGCTAAGCAATAAAATGTAGCTCTTTATAAGCAAGTAGAAGAAGAATTAATGGACGTGTGGGTGGACAACGTAAGTGGGCAAACATTCAAGAAAAGGCAAGTTTAGTTGTTTCAAATCTCAGGACTTTTAACTTCAATTACTCCAACTACGACAACAGTTGGTTGTGGATCTTCCAAAAACGTAGCAAGCAGAGTTTAACCGCTACTCTCACCTTCAATTAGGATAAGAGTGGGAAGCTTTGATAATGTGTATTAAGAGATTCCACAATTAGGCAATAACTTAATAGTCGCCCAAGTAATTTTAATTTCGACGATCTTCTTTTATTAAATCATAAGGAAGGCCTCTGAATCTAGAACAGTAAGTCGAGAGTTACAAATTACTGCATTTTTGATGAAGATAAGAATAAGAAACGCTTGGGCTCAATGTTTATAAATCACTTTTGTCACATAATAAAGAAGTTATTAAGTAAAGAGGACGTAAATTGCATCAAAGATGTAAATTGCAGGCAAGGAAAGAGCATTTATGATTAAATTCTATCATATTCGGCCGAAACTTCGTGGAACGACATTATAAGGAAAACTACGAAGTTTTCTCTTCAATCCTCAGCATTTATGAGTTTTAATTATAGCCTCGATAAGAACTTAACGCACATTTAAAATTTGGTGAGGGTTTTTAAAACAACATTTTTTAATTGAAAACTTTTTCCACTCACATTCCCAGGAATTATTATGCTCCCTTAGCTAAACATTTAACTCTAGAGTTGATCGATTTTTCTTTGAGGGAAGTTGATAAGCGGCGCATCGGGAGTAACATGGATCACCTATTTGAACTCATTTCTGAATGAATGAATTTATTACTTTTAATATTGATCGCAGATTCCTTCGCAGGCTTCTCTTACGATTAATTTACCAATAAATTACTTTCAAATTTTATATCGATGACAATTAAGGCAACAATTAAGAGAAACACACTGAAACAATGTACAGATATTACTGAAAACGTTATCATCCCCGAATAATAAAATAATCACTAATAACATTAACAGGAAGTTGTTAACTTCCTGTTTCATTACTTTCAATAATTAAACCAACTTACGCAACATTACGAAGGTTAATTTTAATAGTAATATTAATTTAAATGTATTAGGTACACAATAGATCATAAATTTAAATTTTACACAAAAAGTAACAGCAAAGCAACAGCAATGCTTTTCGTATCTTAGTACCATGCACTCTCATATGGCGAATAAAGGAAGGAATCAGTCACGGAGTACTTAACTCCATTTGTTTGCATTTGTAGCGAGTTAGGCATTGTAAACAAAAAGTATCCGTTGTCTTAATTAAGTTTTGCTTGAAATATAATTATCTGAAGTTTCTAGTTATCAGAATTGTTAGAGTACCCTGTCCATGCATGCGCAGTACGTTGATGCCAAACCAGAATCGAATTTATTTCAAGTCTGTTCCATTTTCAACGAGAAATTTGAATAAAATTACTAAGAAAGAGCTACAGGTAAACTAGGAGTCATGTCGTCACCCTTTATTTGTTTCTTTTTCCTTGAAATTGTCAGTTTTATTTATTATGACCATTTGATCCGTTTTAAATTACGTTTTGAGTCTAATTTTCCTAATTCTTACAACTATAGTTTTGCTATCAAAAATTATTATTGGCTTGAGAAAATTGATTGAAAATTCGATCGTAAAGTTAAAATAAATTCTTTTTCTAGTTTATTATCTCTTAATTGAAGGTTAAATATCGTATAACTTACCTGTGATAACATTTTATCCTCTTTTTTAACTTAAACTGAAGGTGATCTGTATCTGTGTCTTACCGAAATCCCCAGATTGTCAGGAAAATAAAATATTGAAAAGAAGAAGGAAAAGTTTGGTATCGAAAAACGGAAAGCTATGAGGCTGAATGCCTGGGATTAAGAGTTATCAAAAATAGCGAAATGACTGGGAATCAAACCCAGGTCTACTTTCCGAGCAGGTATTCTGACCACTGCACTGCCATGCCGCAGTTCAGTGTCTCGTTCAGTTCTCGTCGTTGCGGTGTGCTTTATGGAGGGCTTTTTGTCTGTACGTCGCCTAAATTAAGTGTACTTTTAAGTGTACATTTAAATGTATATGATATATTATGATATCTAGTGATATATGAATATATTATCACTAGACAGCATGGTATTAATTTTACATCACTCGCTTACGGTCGCTTACCAAAGTAGCTAATATTTTAATACATATCAAACAGCGGAAAGAAACAACGCTTAAGTTTCAGACAGTTCGGAAACAAGTAAGAGATAAGACACTTAAATCGAAAATACTCTCGTCTATCAGCCACCTTAATTTCCGCCTCCAGCTTCATATCTCTCCCTTAACATTTCAGATGCATTCAAAATGCATTTCCCTTACTTCCTCCCGTTTTCTATCTCTGACGTTCACTCCTCAACCCCTCCTCACTCCAGAAAGCCTCTTTTCCCCGGGAAACTCATCCTCGGGACTGTATCCTTCCTCACGATTCTCACTCAAATATGAATGCCCATCTGCTTCAACTCATCGCTGCCTTGGATCGGCACCACACTCCTTGAATCTTTGATGACGGCGTCTGAAGGAGGGCAATGGAAAAGAGAATGGATGGAACGTGTCGTTTCCTGTCAAGAGCCAATGGAAACAAGTGAGGAACTGACCGACGTAGATGCTTCAACGGCACATAATTGATTAATGCTCCATGTATTAGCCTTTAGCCTTTTATTGACCTAGCTCCAAAAGCTCATAATGATATAAACTATCAAAACTGGTATTTGCGCTTTTGGAAACTATAGCCATAATGTGGGCGAGTGAAACTACGTGAAATATGTGAACTCGGATTCCTCAAAGTACAATCGGTAGGAGCGAAGAAAAAGTCCTGGAGCGATGTTACTTCGCGCTAGTTAACCCCCAGCTTGAGTTCGCATGTTGTGTACTGCCGAAAAGTGTTGTATTCGAGATTTAGAAAAGTTACTGCAAAAGGCGATACGTATCGTAAAACTCTGTATCGACAAATGAATGAGCCTTGCTCAGATGTTACAGGACGCAGAACGGGAAACTCTAAAAGATAGAATGTTTAAACAATGGCTTGATTTACTCAGTAACTTTAGAGAAACAATGTTTTTAGAAGATGTAGCCCATTTTATGCGTTCTCCATGTTACATAGGCCGTTCAGATGCTGTGAGAAAAACCTGATAAATAGATCCTAGACTAATTCATTTCAAGAATTCATTTTTTCTCCTAACGATGCGCGAAAGTAATCGATTAGTAAAGTCATGGAGCATGGATCCCCTGCCATACGCCGAGAGCTGGCTTCCAGGGTACATATGTAGATGTAGAAGATCCCGAGAAAATATTTTTAAAGATATTCAGCGGGATGATAAGCCGTTTTCTGAGTTATATTTGTTAATGTAAGTAGTACGTGTAGTTTGCTTAGTAAATAGGAGAAAATTTTAATAGCACTTCTCAAAGGAACCAACTATTTAAGGATAGTTAAATATTTATTTAAAGCAGGTAAACTCACCGTCTGGATGTTGGAATCTTTTCTGGAAGTGGAACCATTGCGCTCTGTATTTATCATATCTACGATGCGACAACTTGAAATCATTATAAACTCCACCCCCCCCCCTTTTCATGGATGACATGATTTGTAGAGCAAGCGATTTACTTTGGATAGGAAAAGGAGCTTTACAAAATGTTCCCCCCATCGCTATACTTCTGACGCATTTATTACGACAAAAAGACATTTTAAAAGATAATTAGAGATGAGATTTTATAGAAATAGTCTTAAATCTCCTCTGGCGAGTTTCTAGATCCGTCTCTGATTCTTCCTAAATTATCTAGTGCTTCTTTACTGACAAAACAAATTCGGTTGAAATAAAGAAATCAAATGTAATTTTTACCTTAAAGTACTACCAAAAATCTTCAACGAGTGAATATCCTCACTCCATTCTTCCTAGAGCTTTGTTTCACTGTACATATTAATGTAGCATGATGCAGAAATATAGTAGATCGTCCCTCCCTACGAGGCCAGACAAGTATTTAGATCTCATGGCTCCAATTGGTGAGCAGTGAAAGCAAACTATCGAGGCGCTTATGAGAATGGGGATACCAGAGTGTGTATGTTTTCTCTTACTAAGGCATAGAAATATATTTTCTCTTACTAAAGAGAGTTGCCGTGGCTTAAGTTAGAATGGCTTGAGTAACAAGTGCTGCTCGTAATTAAGACCTTTGATACCAACCACTAGAGGATATGAGAAAGTAAAGGATAGAGGAATATGGACATACCTTGGAGGAAGTCTTACAATCAGAGCTGTCTTAAAACCACCGCTTTATTAGCTTCATCCACATTTCAAATTGAGAAAGATGAATTGTTGATGGCACAAATGTAAAGTATTTGAGCAATTGATATTATGCACGTCAAATTCACGTATGTATATATTTTTTTATTTTTGAATTTCAATTGTCATCTTCACTGGTACACTNGAGCGTCGCTTCCATCTTTTTTAAGTTGACGCGTTAGGAGATTTGTGGAAAAAGCATTATCGTCTCGTCTGACCCAAATTGGCTGTTCGGAATTTCAAGAGGATTATCGAGATGAACGCGCGTCCCCCAGCGGAGAAGTCTTTTCGGAATTTTTTTTGCTTAATTTAAGGGAAAAGTTAACACGTGAGAGGGAATTAAATCTGTTTTTTCGGAATGTTGCGTAAAAGTATTTGAGCAATTGATATTATGCACGTCAAATTCACGTATGTATATATTTTTTTATTTTTGAATTTCAATTGTCATCTTCACTGGTACACTTAAAATGCCTCCGTCCGTTATTGCTTGAGTTGAACGTTTATCGCTTCTTGACGTTGATTCCGAGCTCAGTGTTTTATAGAATTTTAAAAAGGAATTGTTAAATGATGATACTCTATTTTACTACTAACTTTGGATAAAAGTTGAAAATTTCAAGTTTCAGTTGTTGACTTTATAATTACAGTAGACAAAATCCATTTATATGTTTAATTATCGTCAAATTTACTCTAGTTTATCCAGTAGCAGTTAAACTATTTACCGTTCACAAATATATTAAATTATTGTGGGCTTACAGTTGACGCACTCTTCTTCGGGAGGAATATAAATATAATCAATATGAGTTGGCCTGAAGTCGTATAAATACCCAATAACAGATATATTATCAAAATAAGTTAAATGATTAAGGAAATGTAAATTACTAAGCACGGAATAGCCGAGCGGCTGAAATCCAAGGTGGAAACAAATTAATTTCCATCACACTTGACGGGGAGTTTACTAGTTTCGTTCATAAAAGTCGAGAAAATATTTTAGTAAAATTTTTTAATCGATCAATTATAAGCTATGGCGCGTTTGAAATTGGTTTAATTATATATTAACGCGTCTGCCCATGGATAAGCAGCTCAGGATTCGAATCCCGGAGGGGAATGTGCGAAATGAAACGAAATGTGCATCCTAGACGTCGGAGCACTTTTAAAACAACTACTATTACGAAGTCAAATTCGTGTATCACTTAAACCGCCTCTCATCTCTGAGTTAATAAATCACCATTAAGACTCACGTAAATGGGTATTCCTTACCATTTACCTTCTGAAATTACCGACCTTAGATGAGATGCTGAAGAGAGAAGTGGGGAAAATGATGAAGGTAGCAAAAGCTTATCTCGGAGAGCAAAGATGTAAACGAGGAAGAGGAAATGTATGAGCTTCTGTAATGATGCTTTCGCATGGGCATTGTATCGTTCATTTCTCGTGAAGAGCTTTGCTCGTGCACTCCGACCAATGGATGGTTATTCGTATCTATCCGGAGCATCTTGTTGGAGGGGAACGAGAGAAAATTGAACATATCTCATCGGGAATGTGGCTGTCTGGCAGGAAGTTGATGAGAAACCAAGTCTTTTGGGAACTGTCCTTAACAATATACCATTGATATCCATTTTTTAATATTTCGGTATTTTAGGCTTTTGCTTAACGTTAAATTGAGATTAACGAAAATTCGTGAAATATTTTTGAAAAATTGGTGTTCGAGATTTTTCGTTGTGATTAGGGAAAGTTGTGAATTAATTATAATGGAAAATTAGCCGTAGCCAACGAAACAAACGCAATTAAGTGCATGACATTTTAAAGAGTATAACACGATAATGCATGATACACCCGATTCATATTAATCTTGGAAACAGAATTAGTTAAAATGGAGAAAGTATCTCAGTTGATGCACGTTGAAACTGGCAGTTAGTAAATATGAAACGATGAAGACCGATGAATGTATTCATAACTTCCCAAAACCTCTATGTTTGGTAGTTTGTTAATATCCCACTTTTCCCAGGATTAAATTAGCTGTTCGCAATGAATGAAATAAAAGTTCATAACCTCACAAATAGGCTTAAAGGCGTCGCTTATATTCTAGTTTGTAAGAGTTCTCTTTTTATAAATAAAAAATAGAATATGGTTGAGGTAACTTTGCTCCTAAAGGCGTGCACCTAGGAAAAATCCCAAGAAAAAACCCAGGTTCCTGTCCTGGTCTGGTAGCATTTTCGATCATATTTTATGAAATATGTTAGACAAATCAAGACGAGATATATTTACTTAACTATTTCTGGGTCAAATCAAAATCAGCGTTCTCTAATCACGAAAATGTATGCCCATTCAATCACCTGTTCTACAAAGTCATCGTAATCACCGACGTATATGACGCATAAAATGCGTGCATTAATTATCCAAGTGAATGGTCCGTTAATCAGCGTAAAAAACGTCGTAAAATTCTTCAGTACCGAATACAATGTGTTAATTTCCACGACGGAGAGATAAATCTTTGTTTTAGCGTCTCCAATGGGAACTCCGGCAAAGCATCAACAACGCATATTATACTCTCAGAAGATATTAACGCCAGAAAATAGAGGTAAGGGCCCCGGTACGTTAACAACACCCCTTTTTGTATTTGTGTTGAATTTCCGTTATTGGAAGAAACTTAACTTTGTACATTTCTTTGAAGATGATATTGTTTCAACTGAACACCGTGTGCTGAAATTCAGATTTAGGAATCAGTTTGGTCAGAAAAATTATAGGAAGATGAAGGATTTAATAGTAAAAAGAGTGTAAACGCTCTCTAAATCAGCTGTAACATTTGATGTATTTAATTAGAGTATGATGCAGGTAATGAATTAGCTGCACTGTAATCAGTAATTAATTATTTTTTCACAATTGATCATAATATCGTACCTTTAAAAGTTTAGATGACACTTTCTATATTATCTAGACCAGTGATTTAGGAAGGGAAGAATAGGAAGACCCAAGTTTAGCTTAGCAAAATGTCCCAAGAAATAACAGGTGTGAACATTGCGATATGACTGTCTCTCGAACCCTGGTCTCCCACTACCGGGCAGGTATTCTACTATGCACTCCTAAACAGTGTGCAAGAGACACGACATGGTAGTTTAGTGGTTAAAATTCCTGCCCGGAAAGTGGGAGACCTGGATTCGAGTCCCAGTCATGTCAAGTTACACACATTTTATTCCTTGGGATGGATCCGCACGGCTCTTCCGTGCTTTGTTATTCACCTTATTCAAACTCTTTTGCAATATATTTTACCTCATGAGATATAAGACATTTAAATTTTTCTCCTCCGTGCGACTTTTTTAAAGCTTATTTTATCAAACATAATATCCGTATGACACGAAACCTCATACTATGGAATGTCCATGAACAAGTAATGATTGTTCACAAATCATTCCTCTCTCTGCTTTCAACCGTTGCACCATCATTCGTCCCTCTCAAGTATCGGAAGGTCCTCCATACTCTCCGATCCCACCTCTCAGACAACTCTTCCGGGATCCCCTTTCCAGCTTCCCAGTCCGATTGATTGGGCGTTTCAGTCGTCATCTGGCGACTCGTGGAAGTCGAGAGTGCACTGGAAACAGAGAGATCGTCGCTTTAAAGGGTTGTCCTCTCTCGATATCCGCCTCCTCTATTTTGCTGTCTATTTCCGGCTCTGTTTCTGTTGCAACGCCTCCTACGCGCCACTCGATTGTATCCGTTGGGAGCGTCGCTTCCATCTTTTTTAAGTTGACGCGTTAGGAGATTTGTGGAAAAAGCATTATCGTCTCGTCTGACCCAAATTGGCTGTTCGGAATTTCAAGAGGATTATCGAGATGAACGCGCGTCCCCCAGCGGAGAAGTCTTTTCGGAATTTTTTTGCTTAATTTAAGGGAAAAGTTAACACGTGAGAGGGAATTAAATCTGTTTTTTCGGAATGTTGCGTAAGGTAATCCGCATCGGGAGATTAATTATGCGGCGTCTGTCGCGTTGATGTAACCCTCGTTGAGATGCAATGATCACATTGCGTCACAGTCAGTTGAGGAATATTTAGTACTTATCGTTCTGACCAAAATAATCATCTCAATTTTGCAATTCGTCTCAATAAATGCTCGTTTGCAAGTATTCTCTAATGTGAATTCCGTAGAATGTTTTAGAAAGTGCTTCCTAAATTTATGTGCCAAGAGAAGCGAGAAATTTTCTTCTAATACATTTTTATTTGCTGTCAGAGATAAGTGCTGAGAGAAGTATGAAGAGAAAGAAGTATGGTTTTGGTCCCCAAAATTCTCAATCACGAGCATACACGATGAAAGTAAAGTAAAACTTGTAGGTATTTATGTAAATAATTCTTCTCTTCTTTTTCCAGTCCTAATGATTAATTTAGTTTACAATTAAAATAAACGATAAAAATGAGATAAATTTAATTGAATCTAAGAAAACGAAATTCCTAATAAGATTTCTGATAGAGAATCCACAATACCGAGACACTCATTGAACCGCAGTAACTGGAATTTCGGAATATAATGCACGATATCTAGCAGTGAATGAATTATGATTTAGTAAATAATTATAATAAAATTAATTTCAATACGAATCATTGCAAATTTATAGCAATAGTTAGAGAATAAGTTTCTAAAACATATATTTGAATGAATGAAAAAATGATAAATGAATCAATGTCAATCTACCCTGAGATGGTATAGGATTTCCGTTCTCATGTTTTCCTGGCTTTTGCTGCGTAACAATTAATTAGTTTTATTCTGTTCGATAGTAAGTCATGCTTGATTTCGTCATACTGCTGATCGTTTTTCAGTTAATATCTGGAATTCCTCCAATTTACCACTCTTACAAGATACGTTATCCTTGAAGCAGTATTTTAAGGATAACATATTTATTCCATCCTAAGTTCGGTAATTATCTGTGGGAGACACGGCGATGTCAGAAAAAGATTAGGGGAAAGACTTATCGTTATAAAGTCTAATACGATTAGAATAAATACGAAGGTAAATATGACAGCTTTCTAGCTATGACTTTATAACCGAACTATATATGAATAATAAATAGTTAAATAAATATTCATATGTATGATAAATAGGCAACGAACCTCGTGCATGACATTATTTATCCATTCCTTTATATTTTATTTACACGTTTATATTTTTTTAAATCTGCAGCGTATATCAAACGTTTTGGAATATTTATCTATTTATGCATTTATTTAAGCCTTTCTGAATTTTGACTTACATCAGGTCCATCACCCTAACCAATTCTCAAAATTTCCTAATTTTAAATTTACAATTTCTTACGCCTCTTTAAAGTAAGGTATCGCCTTTTCATCTACATCTACATATGTACCCCAGCTCTCTACATGTGGCAGGGGGTGCATGCACCATGAATTTGCTTCCCTAATCGATTACTTTCGCGTATTGTTCGCAGAAAAGATTAATTTCTGAAACGATTTGTTCTGGCATCTGCTTGTCTGATTTTTCTCACAGAATCAGGCCTATTTAACAGGGAGGACGACGAATAATATCGGCTACATATTCTACGGAAGTATCTTCTCTGAACTTAATAAGTAAAAGTCTGTTTAAATCTTCTATCTTCCAGAGATTCGAATTCAGTGTCCAGTACATTTGAGTAACACTCACTGATTTCTCGAAATATTTTTTGACGAAACATAACACTTTTCGCTATACGTTTTCTAATTCTCACATACGTATATTCAAAATGAAGCCTGACCAACGCAACGTAAATATATAGAGGTATTTTACAGACGGTAGCTCACAATCCTTAATGACATCATAATGAAAAATACGCAGCAATTTAATATCCTTATACATACATTCAGTATTTCAGTCAGCCTATCTACTTTTATGTAGGTCTCTTACGACCTCTTGTTGAAATTAATCTGCTCACTATCTCATTAATTTATCGTCATCGCCACCGCACAAAAGATTTATTAAACCGAGAACTACAGATGGTAAAGCTCTCCCTTTTGTTGGAAGAGCAGGAGATATGATTTCCAACTTGGATGGTCATTGTACGGCTTATGTCAGAAACTGGTTCACTAAACCATTTTGCGGCTTTTTGGGATGGCCTTTATTTCCACACTGCGAATTTATATCGCGTATCTTTCGCGGGAATGAAGATAACGTCATCATTACGGCGCGTTTATAGTTTCCAAGAGGATCTGCAGATTTAAGCTTTATGGCGCACGCAAACGGGAGAAAACCCTCTCGTAAAATGGAGTGCTTTCGCATTTTCCCGTCACTCCGATCATTTTTGAGATTTTTGTCACCGGGCTTTACGGTCACGCTCCGGCGATGAAAGGAACATAACAAACTGCCATTGTCACGGCTATTTTCCGCATCACAGATCCATGACCGGTTGCGACCCACGCAAACGCGGATGCTCTTCTCGGCTTTTTTCGCCGTTGCCTCCAAACGACTGCGACTGCAAATGCAAAGGTTTCGAGGCAAAATTATTATTCCCAACCAATTGCCGCATCTCATGGTTTAAAAAATTGCTCTATGGTTTTTAACTGATAGGAAATAATTCTCAAGCACTTCAGGCTTAGCACAAGAAAAAAGGGCGGAGTTAACTTGCACGTGAAGGCGTGCACCTCGGACAATCCCAAGGCTAAAAAGAACATGAATAAAGTCTGACAGGACCAGAATCGAACTTTGAATTTCCGCTTTCCCGGCAGAAACCTTAACCAGTTAAACTACCGAGGCAGTTGCCGTTTTGAGACTCCTCAAGACGTTTGGGTCCCAAACTTTGGGAGTCTTCATAAACAACTTGATAATATGTTTTGCCTCGATAGCTTAATTGGTTAATGCATCTGCCCGGAAAGCAGAAGTTTCCAGTTTCGATCGTGGTCCTGAGTTTTTTCGTTATTTTCACTTTAGCACTTCAAGGTTGATTTCTTTGGAACTCATACTAATCAAAGGATTAGGGATTGGTTAATAACAAAGTACGGAAGAGCCGTGCGGCTGAAACCGAAGGAATAAAAAGTGTTAAAAATAACGACATGGCTGGGACTCGAACCCTTACCTCCCACTTTTCGGGCAAGTATTCCAAGTAGTAGTACTATAGTATAGTAGGGCAAGTAGTAAGTACTATAAAAATTAATTGCTTGAATCACTGTCTGTCCGTAAAGCCATCGGGCAGAAAGCTGCTAAATACTTCTTCCATTAGCTAAAAACAGCTTTGAAGAGGGAATGGGGCCTAATAGGTAAAATGAGGAATGAGTTAGATACTGAATTTTTTCGGTAAAAAGAGAAGAATTCGACTTTTGCGCAGCACAATGAGTCTACCCATCTTTTCATAGTGTTTAATATGGAGTTCCCATTATTCAGCATGAGTCATCTTAGTAGCTTTCCTATCATCGCAGCTAAGAATCAGACTGGGACTCAAGTAAATGAAATATATACTCTCATTTATTCGATTCTAGAAGACAAATGAAACATATTCCATGTATGAGGCTCCGAAAAACAAAAATATTAAATAAAACAATATACCTTGACTCTAATTAATGTAGGAATCCCAAAAATATCTGGGGCTTGTTTAGTGAACACAGATTTAAATCACTCTGATCGGTTCTGAATAGATGCCATAGACATGTAACAAAAAGTCACATGTTGTTCAATTCCGTATATTTTCGGCTTTGCTTCGTAAAAGCACCAGATCTCTCTGTACTAGAAAAGTGGTTTTCAGCGTTAAGTTAAGGTAATGATGTGCAATTAATATTGGGTACATTAAT
This sequence comes from Ladona fulva, assembly GCA_000376725.2. Taxonomy (NCBI): domain Eukaryota; kingdom Metazoa; phylum Arthropoda; class Insecta; order Odonata; family Libellulidae; genus Ladona; species Ladona fulva. The sequence goes on along the minus strand of KZ308201.1, from coordinate 337,944 downwards.
ATGCATACGAACATTATTGATACAACCGTTTGTCTCTAAATGCGGATTTCACCTGTTTACACCCGGCTTACGGAGTATTTTTTAACCTCTAATTCAAAATTCAGTAGCAAATAATTCTAAAAATAAAAAAGCTCTACGTACAGAAAGCAGTAGTACCCAGTAATGACGTAGTAGTCAGTTATATAATAATATATAAAAAGATACATGTTGATCTGAACTTAAATTTAAAATATCTTTCTTCGCACAAACTTTCATAAACTATTAGTACACATCTGACTTCAAACACCTGGAGACTGCTTGGGTCCGGATTGAATTGGATTCAATAAGGCATTACTTTGGGTTTTCGGTTCGTCTTTATAAATAATTATTTGCCATTACTCACACAATATTGATATCTTTATTCGCAGATGTCATATTTTCCGAAGCGTTTACATGCTTTATGTGGATTCAAAATCCACAGATAACCTTAGGCATTACAATAAAGCATAGCGATGCAAAAAGCCGACCATTTCTCAAAGGCATTTGCGTTTCGAGGCATTTTTATTTTCCTCTCGATTTGCGGATGGCTATGAAAACCGTCCGCTTGTGATAAACCATCGAAAGTTGTGGAAAAGAAAGACAAACGGTCGCTTCTTCTCATTCATACATGGCGGTGGAGCACGCATCGCATTGTAGAACGGAAATATTGCCGTAACGAAGGAAAAAAGTGTGCGGAACCGACAAGGGCGATATCGATGGGAAACTCGGAAAAAATAACGAAGAGGCGTCGACATTTTTATCAGCTTTCCGCCCTTTACCCGTCCCATTCATTTTCCGACCGCAACACGGGGATGAGTGAGTAAAGCGCGCTGGATTTCGTTACGTTTTTGTTTTTCGTTCGGAGAAACGCCGCCAGGGGAAAAAATCCCTCTCCTGCAGTTCCGTTACATCGCTTGCAGCATCCGGGAACCTATGGCTTTCGCCGCCCTCTATCTCGTTTCACTTTTGTGTGCAATTTCGACGTTCGATTTTTTTTCGTTCCATATCGAGACAATTTTTTCGCGCGCTCGGTGATGTTTTTCGGAACCTCTTCACAATGCATTCCGATGACACCACAGAGGTTCCGATTTCCAACTTTTTTATCTTCCGCGTCTGAGTTTCGAATTTTTTTTTTTTCGCCTTTATGATACGTTCTCGTTTATAACTCTACTTTTTTTTTGGTCCAAATAGAGGAGTCGAAAATAGTCGGATGGGATGTGTGGTTCTAGTTTTGTCTATGTTACGTACGGTTTTCTCGATTCATTATTTTTTTATACCACCAGTCGAAAGATAAACAACTACATGAATATGGGATACCTATGTCTCTTTGTCGGGTTTACTCCCCGTGATGGAACGATGGGACCATTGCCGATGTGATGTTATCCAAATAATGGATATATTTTTTGCGGGTTATATTAGAGTCGGGACGTGTACACGTTCCGCCATTGGAAAATAAGAATCACCCTCAAGTTTGAAGGTATTGAAATTGAATTTATTAATGTAAAAGGGTCGTTCAAACCGCGAATAATGTTATATTGTATATGGTAAAATATACTATTTTTCTAAAGTTATTCTCCATTAACATTTGTTAAAGAGCCATCAGAAAGTGTAAGCATTATGTAATAGTACTACCGAGAAATTTATTTTATTTTTACCGAAATATCCAACCTGTCGCAGTTATAATGCAATTCCATCTATATAACAACTGAAGTTGCGAAAAGTAATCACCTTGAGGACATACAAACTCACGAGAGATTATATTTTATCATGATCTTAATGTTAAACACATTAGCATTATTAAATGCTTGGTGTAAATATTAGAAAGAAATGTTAACAGGCAGCGTAAGTACACATGAATCTCCATCAGTGGCATTACAATTTTATATTCGAAGTTTTTGGATGATTTATGAAAATTAAGTCTAAATTTAACGAAAACGTCAGCTGCCCATATTCAAGTTGCAATTGACAAAGTACGATTCGCTATTAACAAAACGTAATTGCGGAAATATTGTCAGTTGTAGCATAAATAATTAAGGGCTCCAACTGAACCTTCCTAGTTCATCCATCTGACTTTAATTTAGAAACCTTGTATAATGTCTGTTTCAATGAATTTTAATTCAGCTTTAGACGTAGTTTGAATTGTAATTTATGATCAAAATAATTCCTCTCCTATCTCCAAATCATGTTTTTCATGGTTTGGGCTCCAAATTTATATTACTCTATTACAGAAAAATATTTTATGCCTATTTGACATTGGTCGTCAAACGTCGATCCTAATAACGATACCGTAATATTCTGCGTTTTGAGTGGTGTTTGAAGTATAGAAATACTATTCAATTCAAAAAATAAATTAACTGCTATAAACGTCAAAATCCTGGTTCTTGAAAAACGTTTTTATATCTATTTGACATTAAATATTAAATGTATAAAACATTTCTTTCCCGAAATAAAAAGTCTTTTCTCTTGAATAAAAACAGAGAAATTGATGGGACAGGTTCATCTCAGTTCAGTATTTACTACGGTGAGATGTTCCAGAGAGGAAAAGAACAAACTTAATTAACTCACGAGGACGTTCTTAAGCATCTCAGTATCCTAAGCATTTCATCTCCCCGTCTCTAGCGCTGTATCCACCTGGTGTCCTAGTTTCCGGGAAGAAGACTTTGCCTACACTCCCACTGAAGCACTTTGGAATAGAACGAGCATGTACTCTCAACATGTCGCATGGGAAGGAAAACTTGTGAGAAAATCGGCGTGAGGGAAATAGGAAAATAGACAAATAGGCAATAGATAGAAGAGGCAATTTCGATGTCCCAAATTGCGGAGTCCCAATGTACGCTTAATCCCAGTGGGCTGCAGGTATCGGGTTTTCTATCTCCTTTTAAAGCCTTGAGTTTACCTGTAAATCCAGCTGAATAGCTGAAGACATGATTTTCTTTTTGTCTCTCGGGTAATTCTCTTTTTTTTTTACAAAAATACTGCGCGTTTTGAGAGAGTAGTCGTAGTTCTCTTTGAGGCGAATGATTAAGGATGGAAATAGAGACGCCACAAGTATTTCATGGTTTGATAGATAGATAGATAGATAGACTCTTTTGGTTTGATGGTTTGGGAACGGAAATAAAGGAAAAAAGTGACTGAAGCGGTGCATTTTAGAGATTCCCTATGATTCTTTAATATTTTCCAAAGGACAATAGTCCGTGGTGGTTTCGTTTTACCAAAGGACACAAATAAAGGCCAAAAATAGCTTTATTTAGAATAATGAAAATCAGAGTTTCAGCTTTAGTGGAGAATGTGATTATTCGTTAAGGTGAGAATCATCAGGTCACCTTATGATGACTCTAGGCGTCCAAATCATGTTCGGTGAATAAACGTTCTGAGGTAAAAGTCTCTTTGTCATTATTCATCGGGACGGAAAACAACCACAAAATCGAGGCCGATTTAATAGATTATAGCTTTATTAATTTAGGGATTCTTCTCTACTACGGAATTCCATTGTATAATTTTACGTGTGACGAAATAATCTTTTGTGATATTAATTTGCGGATTGCATGATATAAATCCTCGTGCACGGCAAAAGCTATATTATGAATGTCCATGCATCAAGTATATTTTCTAATTGTACTCTATTAATTATACTTATAAGTAGCAGCATAAATCAATTAATACCAAGCGACATATTATTCGCTTCAAATGAACTCTCATAATGAGCTCACATAATAACATAGAAACTATGATAGAAAGAGAATTACTCCTACTCTAGTTATTGTAATGGGAATTTTCCGAGATGCACGACTTTATCGTGCCAAGTCATCTAACCCATTTCCTTGTTGTAAAAATGTCATAAATTAGCCAAAGGTAGATCACAGGAGCAATACGAAAATTACTTGACCATTTATCTGAATAACCTCAAATAGAACAAGTTATTTAAAATTAAAATTCTTAGAAAGGGATGCAAAAATAAAGTTGTGATAAATTTTGGTTAACCTAAGGTTCAAGTTTAATTCCATTAAAATAAGAAACATTTCATCCATGGTTTCCTCGACTATCAGCCACTGAATGAGTGGTCATTTTCGAGACAAATTCAAAGAAAATCTCGGAAAGATGAAAACATATTTACCCAAACGACAAAATAAGGTTTCAGTTACACAAAATCCACTATTTCGGCCTCATCTTTGTGGTAGCTCTTTATGATGAAAGAGAAATAAGAACAACTTACACACGTTACCATAGGATTTAATAAATACGAAGGAGAATACAGATTTTCAGCAAATAATTATAAATGCGTTACCGAAATTACACTCTGGTAACCATTTGATTGAATTTGTTTATACTCGGGAATGTGTCAGAAAATTTAAGTGACTTCTAGCGACATTATCATAATTAATTGGCATTTCAGCCAGTTTTTTTATTTGGAACGTTCAATTCTGAATTATTCTATTCAATTCTGAATAATAAGACAATGTCCTATATTTCCATCATCACAGTTCTTTCCACGTGATCTTTATTATTTCAAATCGTTAAGATCTGATTTGGGTCAACTGCAATATGTTTGAACTTGGTAAAAGCCAGAAACTAATTAGAATAATTTTAAATATTTTTTTTCGAAAAATTATTTACATTTGTTTTATATTGAGCTATTGGTACGCCTACATCATAGCTTCCTAAATACGTTCTACGCTTCCAAAGACTTCCAGCTTATTAAGGCTCCGACGGCTATCCTCGTCTGAGCAGTACGGATATGAGCCAATATTTATGGAAATGTTCAGCCAATTAAAAATCAAGGACGGCACGTGCAGAAAATAAATTTAGATTGAGATTGGAAATGAATATTCTTCTACTTTCATATGGGAATTGTTAATGTAACAATCAAGGATTGGAATAGTTCACCTAGATAAGTCAAAACAAAAAATGATTAATCAATATCCAGTCGAGAATTCTTGCATTTGATTTCGAACCTTGCAACTTAGTTTCAGAAATAGAATATATAAAATTCTTTATAATAGGAGATAATCTTCCACCTCTTACGAAATAAGTACCTTGCTATCATATGCGTTGCATTTCATAATAGAATTTTCAATCGATTTTGGGCCGTAGAGAAGAGAAGAATAATCTCACCTAATTATAAGGATTATTTGTTTACGTATTTATATTAATAAAAAATCAAAAAATGATTTAATTATATTAATCTACATAACAGATTTATCAATTACTTTGAAGATAAATACTTCACGAATGGTGCCTCACCTTAGTTCAAACGACTTTCTACCTGATCAATCCCATCTTATATGAATGTTTATATCTCATATTATCATCATTACTCGGTTATAAATTATATTCTGTAGTAAATCTGCATTAGTGAAAATGTTAATGAACAGAAAAGTTTTCGATGCATCCTTACCTGCTGATTTCCCCTGAACTCCAGTTGGCGAATTTCGTTGAAATCTCTCGGTGTTTCCTGACGTCGAGCTCAAGGTATTGCAAAATAAATAGCCTATTGAAAAGATGCAAAACGAATCATTTTGAGAGATACTTCGAGTAAAAATTGATTGCCCGAATTAAACATACTACTCAGTTATGGTTTAAATATTATCGAGAAATATTATACATTTCGCTTAAGTAAATTGAAAATAGTAAAAAATCCTGTAAATTATTATATAAACTCACCTCATTCCATCCTCGTTACAGAAACAGATACCGTACCTAAAATATCTTCTACGGCACAATCATATACGTATATGTATGTTTCTTTCTAAAGTATAATTGCAGATTTTGATGAACACTGGTAATAATTAGACACCCATTCCTTTTGAATTTCAGAATATGTTCTTAGACGTCGACTAATTTCCACCATTTCATTTTCTTGATCAGGCTTAGTTAAAGAACACTTTTTTCTCCATTGATACATTGATAATACCCGTAAATCACAGTTCAGTAGTACCGTAAGTATGAAATCCTCTAAAACCACTGTCATCATCTGCATTCTAAGGCACACAAATGACTGTGAGAGCGGTAAGTGCTTGTTTAAGTACTTGTCGTTAATCCTTTCGTATGACTATACACCGCGGAATCGGCTATCTTTTGGTTTCTGGTGACTGCCCAAGCGTAAACAACTGCGTAGCAAGAACTTAAAATGAAACCGAATTCCCTTTCTTTGAAGTGAATTTTTAAAATAACCATTATGCCGCTGATTCGATCTCTCCGATGCCCTTGCATAACCGGTTATTTATCTTTCTGCTAAAATCACCTCTAAGCTAAAATAACGAGTATCGAACTTACTTATGAATCAAAATCATTTTCACGGAAATTGGTTTTGAATAAGCAGTCTTTCGTTCGTGAAGTACGTATGCCTCACCAATTTCTCCGAAACGCTTTATGATTTCGAAAAGAAATGTACTCACCAGTGAGTTACTTCGCACTTCCGTCCACATCTAAGAAAATAAGTAAAAACGTCGCAAAATATCTTTGTAAGTGTGTCGGTAAATGAAAAAAATCCGATGTTGCCAAATTTTTCATCATGAACATGCGTGGTGATTGAAATTTATTTTACGAAAATTATTACGGAAAGTTATAACTTCCAAATAGCTATGCCAACTTTATATTAATTGTTGCGAGGAAAATTATAGTTTGATAAAAGATATCTGTATAGATATATTCACAACATTTCTCGTTTCAGTCCGTTATATGACACATCGATTCTTTCGTAACAGAAACGTTTCCCCAGTATTATGAGGTAACGCAGTAGAAATATAAAATGAGAATGATTTATCTAAAACAAGAACAGAAATTGACGCCCAGGAATGAAAGCATTTCCTCTACATTACTCTTTAGTACAATGGAGATAAGATAGCATGTAGAAGTAAATTCTTCGTTGCTATAGATATTTAAGTAAAACGATTGGGTACATTATAATTCAAAGATAAAGAGACCGTCATTAAAATGTATAACCAGGGAAAAGAAAGATTCCTGAGAAAAGTGGAGCTGCCGTTAAAAAAAGTATGTACCAGGAAAATATAACTACAAGACCATAAAGAAAAAATACTATAAAATTATTAAATAAAAGAAATTAAAATTTACTGCAAATAAAAGACCAAGAATCGAGACTCAGTAGGAAGTGCTCCAACTCTGTTGTAACATTCTTATGACGAATAACTTCCACTCCTTAGAAAGTTATCTCAGTTCCATAAGTTTGACTCGGGAGACATTTCTGCTTTCTGTTTGCTTCACCAGCAAATTTAGTGCTTTCACAATTGTGCTATTCTGTGAAGAGATTTCTATTCGCAAATCGAATGGCGAATTGGTGAATAGAATCTCATCTCATTTGAACTCCGTAGTCGATGAATGGAAGCTTCTTTAACACTCGCCGAATTTTCCATTTTTATGTTTACTCTAACGTAATGTTGCTGAATTTTCCATTTTTATGTTTACTCTAACGTAATGTTGCTGACCAATACAGAATGAATGCCGAATTTTCTCCTGAATTGGTAAAAGAATCAAAGCTGCAATTCATATAAATTACGAAAAAAGACTCCATTGATATAATTTTTCTTCCCTAAGATATTTAGCTTATATGCCGTCAGATGTCTATAGAATGTTGGCAACAATTTTATGGATGACAGTTAAAATCTTCTGAGAAATAATAACTTATGGGTGTTTTACTCGTAAAATTTCTACTAATTTAAACTCCGTATTTTTAAACACTCTTTCTGTCATGAATAAACATTATTTTTAAAACCATTGCAAAACTTTAGACGCGTGAATTACTTCACTGATTTAGAAGATGTTTTGGGGAGTTTTCCTATATTTTGCTGCTTCTTTTGATACTTTTTTCGAATCTGCCTTTGATTCATTGCATTGCCCAAATTGAACAGCAATACTCAAGGAGATGTCGAATTAGGGAAGAATACGCGATTTCTTTTACTCTCGATGAACATTCCCTCAGTATCCTACTGGCTACCCTTTACAACCCATTCGCCTTTCCTACTACCCTTTGAATATGCTCTTCGAAGGAAATAATACTACTGAGCGTAACTCCTATGTATTTATGATGTCTCACGATCTCCAAAGGATGTCCAGTAAATGGATGTCCTGTACATGGAGATAATGTCCTGAGATATTATATTGAAATGTACGGCCAAACGTCTCTACCAATAGCCCTAATCAATCGCATCGCATTATTTTCTCTCCTCCATTTTCATTTCGTCATTCGTCTATCAAAAGCTTTGAGCTTCAACTTCGCATTTAATGGATGGATAGGAAAGAAGGCAGACACTGCGCGGCGTCGGCAGGTGTCCGATGACTCCCATCCGACATCGTTTGCGAAAAGTAGCACTGCTATTTCCACGGAGTATACGGTCTGTCCTGCTTCTGCCCCTTATAATCCAAGAGCACTCAGTCGACAGGATTTTAGGAAAAGAAGGAAAGGACCCGACGAGTTTTTTATCTCCTTTCCGCCGATCGCAACCGATCGATGCACGTCGAACCGTTCGTAAATTATTCACGAATTAATCGAACAAGGACCGTGGAAGTGGAGCCGTTTCGAAATATGTCGCTGGCGAATTTAATTCGGTTCCGACGAAATAAAAGTTTTATACCTTCCACTTGCGCTCTCATTGAAGTGCCTTTTTTTGAATTCGTTCGATGTGATCGAAGATTAGAAAGGTTAGGTGCACTACTCGCGACTTCATAATTTCTATAAATATTGATCTGTTTCAGAATTATTTTTACAACTTTCTAGGCCATACGGCCAGAATCGATTTCAGCAGTTTCCCATATTCTTCATGAGATGTTTTGGTTTTAATACTATTGTAATCCAGTCAGTTGTATACAAAATCAGGAGTAGCCCTAGAAAATTGCTGTTATGATCAAAGCAATATTCTTGAGCAGTTGTTTCTATCACATCAACACTGAATTTGAAGTGTGATTTGCCGTTGACGCCATTTCTCCCAAAATAACGGTAAAAACAAACCGATAGCGTTAATATAATTCCTTTTTGTCTGTTTTGGTTTATTTTTTTAAGTGAAAAACTTACAAAAAATATTTTGATCTCCGTAATAAATGCAGTTTGTGAATGGGAGAGATTCTGTATTGGATGAATCGCAAAGACGTGTTTAAAGTATTAAAATAAGACCAATGGCTTAATTGGTTATGCTGTTTACAACTAAATTAAAGTGAAAATATTGTCTGGTGTATGTACGATGGATATTTCACTGTGGTGGAAATGCTGTGCTAGTTTGTCTCCAGTTCGCATTCTTATTAAATGGTTTCCAGTGAGAGATAAACAAGTAAAAAGATAACCGTCCCCTTCTGCTTAATTCAAAGGATTTACTACATTAGACTTAATAATTAACGGTGAGAAATAACAAGTGATTAATATCCTACGGGCAAATACTACATTCTACGCAACCTACAGTTAATCGTATGTTTCGACACATCATCACATGAGGTGAGGTATTATGGTAACGAGAAGAAGTTTCATATTTTTTCACATCATGATGTATTATTTAATTTATTTATTATATAATGTTGAAAAAAATCATGAAAATGTTTCGGAAATTGCCTTTCTAAACGTAGTTTATCATGCAACAGCTTGGATTATTATCACTTGAAACTTGTATGTTAGGGGAAATACAAGTACACTAACTTTATCAATAACCTACATATGGAAAAATATATATCTAATTAATGTTTCTCTTTCCATTGCAGGTGAGTACGCTTTTGGCATTGAACTGTTATATCTCATAAACACTGCCCTTTTTTGGAGGTAAGTACGATCTAGTTTTTATCGCAGAATGTAATCGGCTCAGTGATAGAGCATGTAGTATCTACTACACCTTCCAAAGAGTTGTGGCTAACGAGCGTTTTATTAAATTCAGCCCAAGTTCTGATCATTATTCTTCTAAGATTCCCATCCCGTTTCACGAAGTATCCCAGTAATACCAATTCAGCCTAGCAATTCTCGAGGGAACCCTCCGTCTTTCGCTGATTCTATTCCAGTTTAAAACTACAAAGTTTTTCCGCATATACTAAAGACGTACTTCTGGTAACTAGACTGTTCTATCTAATAAGCGTAAAAGTAATTTCATACCATTTAAAAGTCAAGACTTCCTCCCGTATTGATTCTATTCAAGACTCTAAGCGGACACATTTCCCGCATTTTCCAAACTTCCTCATATCCTTTTAGCATCGTGCGCTACCTTTATCCATAACAACCCAGACGTTTCCCATCAACGTGCAGATATCCCGCGAGACTGCCTTTGGATTAGCCGAGGATCCCCTCTCTCCATACGTTTCCCCAAATCCTCGCAAACATCTCATTCTTGAGCATCGCCCGTCTAATCCCGCACCAAACATGAAGCGAAGATCAGATTTCCGGAAACTCGTTGGAGTGAAGCGACTCCATTCTGTGGAGAACCTTGACCCCTTATCGGCGTGTCGCTTTGCCGTTACGCCTACCGAAACAGTCGTTTTATGGATCTACGCTGTAGACAACGTTTTCAACTCAAATCGTCCTATTGTTCATTAACCTACTTTCCAGAACGAAATATGGGGCTATAGTTTCGTAGTCCGTCTGCCATTGCTGACTATATACCCCGTTCCTCGAGTTGTTCGTTTCTGGGCCATCATTCAATTCCTTTGTCGCTTATTTCCTTCTCATTCGGACGGTGCATAATTTATTTCGTACGTCATTTAAATAGTGTGCGCATGCCGAGTTCCATTATCGTTGATGGAACTCTTCCCAGCGTTTGCCATCGTACCTTTATTTTCTCCTCATGCCATTCGTCCATTAGTGTATTCTGTAAATAAATTCCATATGTTTTAGACGCGATCTGATGGATATGAATTTCGAACGTCCATTCCCATGTCCATTATGTCGTTTGTTGAATTCCTGCCATTGTCTGCCAACAATTCATTACTTCCGCTTTGCCAGTTGTTTCATTTATATTTTCTTCCATCTTAATTTGGTCTTTTTCTCAACATGTATTCTAACAAAGTTCTAAACATAAACATTTGGGAGTAGAATGGATAGTCAGTTACAATAAAACCAAGAACGTGATAATTTATCGAATTGAATACGAATATTTATCTCAGGAATATAAAAAACTTGTATATGGTAGGATTCTCTTAAACCATCAGAAATGTCTGCTGATTCTCCACGAAGAACATTAACGTAAGGAGTTATATAGTATTCTTGCTTATACAGGGGAGAATCTCATATTTCTCATGTTAATTATATTTGCCCGAGGAATTGCCCAAGTTTCATGATACACATAATCAGGTTATTCTAGTGGTATTCTCAAATGTAAAATCAATAAAACTCAATGTATATGATAGACATTTCTGTTCAAAGGTTCTGCACTCAGAGGAAAAATCTACGTTTAATATTCTTGCGAAAATGAAACCACTTTAGTTAAAAATAAGAAAGTTCAATTCTATATTACAATACTTAACTTTGCAAAAATTTCTTACAAAGGATTTGATTGTGACGTGAAAAAAGGATTACCGTTTTTTTTTTCATGGAATTACTAAATGAGGAAAAATTACAATCAAAACACATTTTTTCAATGTATGTGAATTATATAAATCATAACTCTTTTGAGTTCTAATGAGCCTAACTTCCCCATGTATTCTTGCATGCTAAACAACGTCTTGTCTATTAAAAAACCAGTTAAATAACTGAAACATTTTTAGAAAAACAATAACATTTTTTTTAATTTTGTAGTTTCAAACAAAAATCAATCGTCGACGAAAACTGTATAAAATGTCCTGATTTGATAATCTTTATGACGCACGACGATTCCTCCTAATTTTATTTTGTAAAAGAAATAAAACCAGTGAAAGATAAGAATGGACCGAACGTGTATTTTTATGGAGACATTTAATGTTTACCATGACTTGTTTGATATAACACAATTATTATCTTACTTCATTTGTCTCAAAGAAAGCTGATGTTAGAAAGATAAAAAAACCGCAAATAGCCTCCCGCTTGCAGTATATCAACTCGTGAATAAGAATAATTGATATTTGATCTCATCCTTTCCTAGAAGAAGATGCTGGAGCATGTGGATGCTTTATTTGAAGCCAAATTTTAATTTAAAATGATTGAATTAATGATGAAGTAATGAATTTTCAAGATGCCTTAGACATCCGAGGAATATGAGAAAAAATTTTATTCTTCAAAATAAAAAGCAATATTAGAAAAAGTGGAAAGAAGAATGGTAGGAGTAAGAGGATGGATGAATAATTTAGAAGTACTTATAGGAAAATGCCTCCGAAAGAAAGCCTTCCGAGTCACTCAGAACTTACTTTTATTAAGGAAAGTACAATTTTAACGGAAAATATCCCTGTTTGTATAGCTCGTTTCTGCAAGCGATATTTTTCAGATAAAATATGAAAATGTAATAGAAATGTTTCTAAACGTTTATTTAATCTTATATTCAAGTGCGTAATTCAGAATTCTTTTCAAAATATTACAGTGATACTATCAAGTCACCATCAAACATGTTTACCAGCGTTCATAAATATGAGCTCTAATTACTGTGTAATTTATATATTGATATCATTTTATCATTATTCTAATAATAATTGTTATATTTGTAGAGACAAACGGCAACTTCCTTTACTAGCTAAGCAGTGGTTAGCTTCATTGGCATTCCGTTCCAATAATGCCTTTTCAAGCGTGCAAAAATCGTTCAGACAAACTTAATATGATTTGGAGAGGCAGTATTAAGGAGATAGAGGAGATAGGCACTTTGGAGCTGTGGTTAGCAATCTTTCTTACCTACCACTCTCCTCAAAACGTAATTTTCCTACCTTAAGTATACTATTTATTTAACGTAACGCGCTGGGATATAATAAGGGAAAAATGGATTTCTAAGGATAATGTTCTACTTTGGTGAAATAAATTTACCCAAGAAAGTCAATAGTGATTTTGTAAACTGATGGCTTCGTCAAGTACAGTATCAAATACAAAAACTTTTAGGAAATACATTTTCCATAAAATTACAATGCAAAAGCAATTACTTTATCTCTTAAATTCACATTGATTCAAATATATTACTCAATCATTAGTTCCTTAATTTACATATCAACGTATCAACATCCACTGCATAGTTTTATTATGACGACGCTTAATTTAAAATGTAATATCCTACTAGTCCATAGCCTAACATGAATGATATTGCGAAATTTGGTACTATTGGCTCTTAACCAAATCTACTGTCAATAATTGTTGAGCGTTAATTCAGTGTTGACGATCCTAATTATTAGAAATATCCGAAAATATTTGTCAACCAACGGTAAAAAATGTAAAAGCGTGCTCTCCTGTCACGAAGACGGATTTCCTCAATGAAATACAAGAGCAAAATGGGAAACAAAAAAAGGCAAACATGCTGACAAAATCAGCGGCTTATTATAAAAAAAAACAAGCGAACGGTAGAGTTAGAGATTTTCCCTTATTTACGGTGATCACAGGATAAAAGCGCATCTGAGCGTCCTTGGCGGTGTCGAAAAAAAACGGAACACCGAAACCCCGTCTTTTGTTTTTCTATTACCAAGTCTCCGTTCTCAGGGTAATTTGTCTCCCTTCTAATCGCGCAGATGACAATGGAGCCGACGATGATCATCGAAACAAAGGACGTTATTACGGCGCGAGGAAAGAATCCTCCTATCTCGACATTCCTCTTTAAAAGACCAAAATGACGTAATCCCCTTCGTTCTCGTGACGTCGAAATATTCATTAATTTCGCGAGTACGCGTATATTTTCGCGTAGGAGATTATATTTTTTCGTCGACATCCTACTAACGTAACGACCTCATTTTCATTCAAATGCGCCCTCTACGGAATCACTCTAATTTACGCTTAGCCCCTCTTTGTTGTCAGACAGCGTTTTTGAAACGAGCGCGCGCTCCCTTCGGTAGACGTTATGGCCTCACTATTCACTCTCAAAAACTCTTGACAATGGAGTGAGAGTTAGGGTGAGTACCAAAATGAAGCTTCCATTTCATGTACATTCCCGTGGCATTAGGAAAACCCCCGGTTTGGGGTGAAGAGATGTTAAAGGCGAAGATGCTGGCTCATTAAACCCGACACGGATCTCTTAACGAAGATGAATTTAGTCTTACCATTGCAACAGTATGGGTTCGATTTTTTTCTCCAGATATGCAAATCAAGCTTTCAAAACTGCTGATTATTTGGAAATATTTTCTCTTCTACTTCTGCTTCATCCCATGTACAATCGTTATTTTCCATTTACATAGTTTTGTAACCATCTATTCGTATGTTCAACAACAATTATTTAACCAGTCAGTTTGTACTACATTCTTTCTATCGAGAATCAAGATTTACGCATCCGTTGATCGCTCATTTCTTTCGTTAATACATTACTTCATCATTCATTGTACAGAAAGTAAGTTTTTCTATTCCACAGCAATTTCTATTTCATCTCGGCTCGCGCATTTACCAACCAGAAATCCCAGTAATTTCATCAGTCATCTGATTATAGGAAACAGTGTTGTTATAAAATCTTCTAGTAAAGAATAAATGATGACGCTTGATTAAGTAAATTGACAACCTGAACAACCTTTATGGATATCAGAAACAAGTTACATCATGTTACACTCTTGCTTCAACGTATATTAAGATTTAGAAGCAATAACCTTGACGGAGTATCTAGCTTTTCTTTACTTACTAAGTCTTTCCTGCTTTATAGACTACCCTCGCCATGATTTAGATTTAAATTCACATTTTGAGGAGTTCAAATTGTAGTAAAACACTTTCTATTTCATCATTTAAATTTACAATGAAACAGAAAAAGAAATTTGCATTTTTATCACTCAGCAGTATGAGAAACAAATGGATGCTATTTTGAAAAAATTGTTGATCGGAAAAAAACCTATCCAGATGAGATTAAAATTTGAAGTATTGAGAACTAAAATTGCAGAATGAGTTAAAAAAAACTAGTTTTTAAGTAAATATGTAAATAAATTTTCGCTGAAGCTAAATCCTTAATTAATATACTGGGAAGAGAACTCGGACTGATAGTAACCCCGTGAAAGAAGCATAGCGCCGTGAATGTGTACTACACGCAATGATGAAATGTGCTACCGTCTACATAAGTTCCAGAAGCTGAGATAAAATTCGTCTCTAAACATACTTGTATTATGGGGTACAGCAAGATATAAAAACTCATAACCAAAAGAATAATTTTACTATCAAAGCTAATTTTACATTTTTTGTATTCTTAAGTTATCCTTAATCAATCTATTATTAAACAAAATATTCCGAATCGTTTTTAGTAGTGTATTATCTTTCGATTTTTTCTGTACGGAACAACTTTTTTTTAGATTTGATTACTATCCTTGACCTATCGCCATGAATCATGTTTATATTATCATAATCTATAACGCTTTCCCTCTCACAGTATCAGCATTGCCTATACTTTGTTTTGATTAAGCTATAATTCCGCAAGGTATAAATTTATCGGAAGAGAAATATTTCGTCGCTTACTCAAAAACACCAATTAAAGTGGAGGAGATTTCACAATGTGATAATTCTGTTATCAACGTGATATTCTTACTTTCATTTTATATAATAATTTAATTATTAAATCAAAAATTATTAAATCAGTGCGTATGTAACAAAAAGTACGTAGATCCATATAGTATGTCTTTTACCTTGAAAAACGATACGTATAAGTAGTAATTCTATTTTAAATATCTTAATGCTATATATCCCTATTTCTCGGAAATGATACTTTTCTAAAATCAATGATACCCGTGTAAGTAACCTAAGACCTATTAACCCAACCTATTTTTTGGAAGAATACCTGTTTATGAACGCTGATTAATTATTGTCATGAAAGGTTTTCGTTCAGATAGCAGGATATCCCTGTCCGAAAGTTGGTTTAATTTCTTATTTTTATCTTGTTTTCATGCTTTAGAGAATACATTACCCATACAATTTGACGTCGTCAATCTCCCTTTTCAAATTTTGATTAATTTGATTTTCATATCTTTTGATGCCTTTCAATCCTCGAGGCAAAATCAGACCCAATATTGGGTTAGCCATTTTAAAAGAGATCTTTATATAGGATCCTTTATTCGCCTCAAACCGTAGAGGAAATTCATTATCGTTTCAATAGGAGAGTATCGTCTGTTTTTTAGCTTTCTCAGCGGTTCCTTAATGAATACCCATTTTTAATTAAACGTCTTGGCTATTACTCGTCAAATTCAGTATATATGTATTATATATTTCAGTGATTTTTGAAATAAGTTAATTTACATCTAAGTACTACTTTGTTAAGCTAAGAAATGTGTTCATTATTTTAGGTCAGGAAGGCTCCTCTTGTAGATTGAAAGATAATAACTGGAAACAAGTAATAGTTTTAACCGGAAAGCAAGTTATAGGTCGTCTTTGTCATCTGTATCACAGAAAAACATAGATAGTTGGCTAAAATATGGCATCATATTCTTGCCTTCTTGAAAAGAAAGACTCTCGTCAAGTATATTAAGGATTATAACTTTATATGAGTAGGAATATTCCTAGAGTAAATTGAATTTAAAACCATAAACTAATGAAAATGTGTTTCTCCATGGCAGATTAAAGATTAAGCATTGATTAGGTAAGTTAGGGTTTGAGTACAAATTACCTCTGAATTTGTCCTTTCTTTTTATCCGTCGGTGAATATCCCACACGTGGTTTGTGGCGGTGTGTAACTTACAGATACCAGTAAACGGCTCACAGGAAATCAATTTACATCTAAATTTACATATTAAGTTTCACTTTCTTACTGAAAGAAATAATAAAAATAGGCATTGAAATGTTATCGCATTATCGTGGAATTTTCATACTGTTTCCTTCGTCAGATAAGTACTGGAACCAATGAAAGTTTACTGAGACCAAATGTTGAATGCAGCAAAGTACAAATGGTTCCAGAAATTAAATCACGCGATCCATGATGAATCGAAAAGTTTGGAGAGTAACAAAATTAGGAGAGAAACCCTAGGATACCCTAATTCTTCAATAATTAACCTAGAAATGTACCTAGAAAGATTTACCTACCCTCATTCGCAAAGAAAATATGTAACTTGATGGTATTCTTAGTTTTTGAGATGTCAGTAGGTGTAGCAAGATGTCTTTTACCATCCAGTGTTCAACTATTAAATTTAATAATATCGGTAACATCTGATCTCCTCCCAATGACATTCATTACACCCTAAACTCCGAAACTCTGCCCACGGTCGGCTAAGACAGACCAGAAGTATTGCGGAGCTTCACAATATCCCTCGTGATATTCCTATTGTGGGTATCGCCTCAATTTCCCCCGCAGATGGAGCCTCGTTTCTTCAATTCCCTTTCCTTCCTTCCTCAGGGGCTCCGTTTCGATCGTTTCCTGTATTTCCGAGCAGTGCAATATTCCCATTTTTCCATACTCTGCCCCTCAGGCCCCATTTCGAGCGAAACCGTGTTGCTGCTCCTGAAAAGGGCCTTTTACAAGTATCCTTGTTGGAATCCTCCATCTCATCTCTCACGCACCTTTCTGCCCTCTCTCGCCCGTTTAAGAAGCCCTTTCTGTGGAAAGAGGTTTCTTTTTATCAGTGGCTGTCTCGTCAAGCATAACGTTTCCATTCGCCTCGCTTGAAAATTCAAAGGGTTCTCTTTTTGCGTATATCTAGAGATGGGAGGATGTAATCGGAGATGTATCCTCTTCTACGTGACTACTCTTGCCATCTAAATTGATGATATGCGAATCCTCTTGAGCATTAATTTTGATGAGACAATTCCAAGATACTCCATGTAAAGAGCTTGGGTAGGATTTACGTCGTAGAGTGAACTAGTTTGATTTTATTGATTTATTTTCTAGAATTTATTATGACGGGATTGAGAATGATGAATCGTTCTTCATGAAAAGTTTTGATTTTAATACAGTTTTAATCCAGTCCGTTGTATAAAAAATTAGGGGTAGGCGTTGAAACTTGCCATTATTTCCAGAACAATATCCTTTAACAATAATTTGTATCACATTTACTCTGAAGGTGTATTGAAGTGTGATGTTTTGTAGATATACTTTCTCAAAAATTGAAAAAAGTTTTGAGTAATTAACTCGTGATAAAGTTTGAGCGGTTAACTCGTTATAACAGCAAGCATATATTCACTATTATATTTATGGAAATCCCAAATTTGTACTTATTTCGGTAAATCACACTTTAGAAGCTTGATTGATCTTTCGTTAAAGGTTTAATATGCAACTATCTGCTGGTTTGACGTTCGCAAATTCATTTTTATGAGCATTTTAAGTTGCGTTCTCCATAAATTCCTCTGACTCCTGTCTATCAATCAAGCGAATAAAAATTATCTTTTGTAAGGGATTGACATGGTTTTCAATTCTTATTTGCATATTCAACGCACACACTTGCACGAATGTACTCACTGCTTTTTTGAGATTTTCAGGCAAACACTAGCATTCACGAGTAACGCTGGTTTTTTCATATTTCTTAGTCTCTATTTTTCTGAAACAACTAAACTCGGTGATTTAATTTCGAAGATGCCCCCGTTAAATCACTGAAATTATCATGATTTCCGTCAATAAATAACGAGACACGGAATATTTTTTAAAATATTTAAATTACTGCTATTTGAAAAAATATTGCCGTTTTTGATATTATATGTATACATAGTAATTCAATTTCTTTGAATTTTAATATTCGAGCGAATTTATTCCAACGTAGAATTTTATTCACGAATTATTGAACTAGATTCTTTGAGATCCATAGTTGTTCTGATTCAGTTGATCATATCCGGTATCTTAAAATAATATTTTCCGCAAAAAATAGATTACATATGTATATGTTAAACGTAGACAATTTCCACATCAAAGCGGAAATTTACATCGCATGATGAGCTACTATGGAAATATAGATAAATAAAATCTTTTATTTCTTCAGGATTTGCTTATTCTAGCGTTTAATGATTATGTAAAATTGTAATGAAGTTCTATCGTTTAAATCACAATAATCGATTTGTGATATCTTAAAATTTGAAATAATCTGTAGAAATTTTAGTTGTATTTTTCATTGCAATTTACTGTATCAAGAATCTGATGCTTTGCAAATAGACAGAAAATATGAGAAAAGAGTATTGCGCTGTATCAAGTGGACTTTTCATTGTCATCATATACCGATTTTCTCCTCCAAGATTCTAAAAAATTAAGAAAAGTTTTAGTTCTTTATTCTTCCTTCTTCCCACTTTTGCCTCTTAATATTAGGAATTTTGTGCTGGAGGGAGTTCTCTATTCATACGAAACCCAAAATTCTAATGCCTCTCCCATACGTTGCTCTAAAATAGGAATAAATCTCGTCTCTCGACCGCTTGGTGGTTTAGCGGAAAATAGAGAATTGCCGGTTCATTGAAGCTACGCCGGCCTTGAATAACGCTTTATCTCAAAAAGTAGTCTCGTCTAGTCCTTTCACTTTATCCTCAACATTATCTTCCTACTGAACCAGTAAAAACTAGACAGTTCAAAATTGTTATCAACCGTTACAATCAATTTGCAAGACATTTTACCAGAAAGGACTGTAGACAAATAATGAGAAAAGTTTAGAAAATACCAAAATGTTTTTATTTATTTTAATAAGTTTTCCTAATGGTACAAATATAAAAATTTTGATTTCTCTACATGAATCATGAAATATCTTTCTTCTTTAGAAAAACATTTAACTAATGCCTCATTAATATTTTAGTTCCTCCGGAGTAATAACGACTAAAATCCATTTTAATGAAATAAAAGGAAAAATTAACAGCAAAATAACCTTCCTCCATTAGCATTTCCTCAAAATATCATTTCTTGTAAGAATTTTACTATTGATGATAACGGTACCCTAAGTTAATTGGATTCCTGAAAAGTGTTTCGCCAAAACTAAT
>KZ308201.1:272459-297650 GCA_000376725.2 Ladona fulva | reverse complement strand
AGCTTTTTAAAATCAGTATGTATCGTAGTTTAAAATCTCAGAATGTTATATATACATATTCATACAAAATTCTGACAGGGGTTAAATGGGACACGGTACTCTCTAGTCCCAATTTCGCTCAATAAAGACGTTTGTATTGTATTGTGTAATATTTTATATTCTACTGATAACAGTTTGCAATCGATAAAGTGATAATGACGTGATCAAAAGTCTTTCTCTCAGCTTGTTGTTTCAGCTCACCATTTCGTACTCTCCAAATGAAATACAAGCTATAATGCGGCTCTTAAGAGTCGTCAGGGTGAATATCTGAGGGCAAGTGGCACATCCCTATTCCATCCACGACTCTCGCATCCGCCCACTTCACACCTTAGTTAACCGTGGACGCGATTACGAGGGAAAAAGCAGAAAACATCTCCACTATCTCGAGAATGGGATAGCCATTGGAGACTTTTTAAAAGGCTCCTTCAGTCGCCGTAATTGCTCCCATTCGATACGAGAAGATTTTCGAAACGGCTGAAGTCGGAGAAACTGCGTGACCAGCGGCTACAAGAAAGGAAAGACTGAGCTGAGAGAAGGGAATTAGACGAATGGAGCCAGGATTTTGTATTCAATCAACGGAAGTCTTGATTTTAGATTGAAACTGTTTTTATGCACCCGAATCCTTGCAACACTTTGCAGGTTTTATCGTTTTGTTTTGGGAAAATAAAAACCGTCAATTGTGAGATTGCGTTATTAGCTACTCAATATATATGATTCTCATATTTAAGAAAGTTTTATGATTTTATTTGTACTGTTTTATTTATCAGATTTTCATATATTTTGGTTTGTCCAATGGTTAAAACTACAGATTTAAATTACTTAAATAATTTTCAAAAAATGTACATCGTAAATATCCTACGTTATAAACTTATAAGATGCCAAAGCAGTGGAGTATAGGATATATATTTTGATATAGGCGGTCACTTTTGATATAGGCGGTTCCGGGTTCGAACCCCTGTGGTAACCCGTATCCGCGAAATAACGTTAACTGTCGGAGCAATTATTATTAAAACTTCTGTATAATATATTGTATAATACTGAAAATATAAATAATATTTTCACAGTTTGCATGTTACAGAAACCCTGGTTGGGTAGTATTCAATTATTTCTTCGCTGAAACCGATAGGTCTTACATTTAAAACCACTTATTAAGATACCTATTACTGGCACTTGTTATGAACTGCGTGCGCCTTAACCCTTCATTTGAAACACAAAAGTTCGTTCACAGTTTTCCGCAACACTCGATGTCTAGTCGTCACAGCACTTCGTTTGTGCTCTATGTTTACTTATTCAAATCGGCTTTCTCTTTTTAACGGCTTCTTGTTGACCTTTTCGTATGTGTCGTACTCGACAGAGACGCTTTGCTATCTCTACCAGTGTTTATCTATTTCATATATTGAAGTTTGCATTAAACACACCATATGATACCGGTGCATTTTCTCCAGATTCTCTCAAATAGAGATAAAGTTAACCGTTAATTATCTTAATCTCTTAAACAAGGATGTAATATATAAGGCAATTAAGTCATACTTGCAGAAATGTAATACGTACCTCTCACGCGATTGGGATTTTTTCTTATACCTGGAATTACGTCCTTCTTTCTTAGACGTAATATACTTTCTCATCTATCTCTTTCCCAAGAAAAAATACCTTCTCGATGGAACTTTATTCCGGAAGTAACACTCTTATTTTTGGAAATCTAAACTTTCTGTTTCCCCAATGAAATTCTCCGTATCCATTCTGTTCTCCCGATTTCTCCAACTAAATCCAGAATATACTAAACTACATCCCCTCGATATAAGTGTAGATATAGGTGCTTTCTGAAAAGCGTTCATTTCGCTCTCTCAGGTAGCGTTCCGCGTACTTTTAATATGACTCGTAATGAAATTTTCCTGGAATTTCATTTGGTTCGTCTCATCTCGTTCCCGTTCATAAAAATATAACAGTTATTAACAACCCCTTTGCTGAAATCAAAATAAAATAAATTTCATTTAATCTGTAATTACGAGAGAATAAAAACAAATTCCGAATTTTAATTACTGATAATTAAATAAGTAATTAAATTCCATTTCAATAGAATCTTTCGCCTGCCTGAAAGGACTCGTTAATTAATCCTGAAACAGATTCACTTGTAAGTTACCTTTCTCACTCTCGATACTCAATACACATTGTGAAATAAGCAGTTAGGAAATTACTTCGCTTGGTGGTAAAATGTTTATACATTCATAATGTATTATATTCCTTAAGAAAGGGAACCTTAATAATAAAAATTCACACAATTATAAAATAAAATGTAATTCATGGAAGTATCTTCCCTACGCATAAATGTAAATTAATGGTATCTTCCTCAGGAGAGAAGGGACATTAATTTATCTCTTCATGGAGATATTTGTAAAAGAATTAAATAAACTGTTTATATAAAACCTCTTTGAAATTCAAAATTTACAGATTCTGGGCTTCTTTTTATAAGAAAATCATAACAGTAGTACTTATTATTGAGTAATTAGTTTTCAATTTCAATAAGAATGGTTCTGTCTAACATTTGCATCCTCTTTTTCTTCTTGGTGGAATAGGCAATTCGTAAACTCCATCCTCACACATTTTTCTTCAGTTTCTTTGCACGTACTTCACCTTTCTTTCAGAATATGCCTCAGGTATTTTTTTATCCTACGTGAACCAATGATCCGTTTCCCTAGAATTCCCTAGTTTAACTAAATATCATTTGGCTGCGCGATATTCGAGCCTTAACCTTCTGTGGGTTGCATTAACTCCTATAAACTTTGCAGGTATCATACGATTTACTTATGCTGTTTTTCGAAAATAATAATCCATCGGAAATCTTTAGTTTCTTTCAACGGTATATTAAGTGAGTGTGGATTTTCACTTTTTGAGTAGACTTCAATCTAAATTAAATTATTCCCCACTTCATATTTCAATTTTTATGACAGAAAAGATCCTTTCAGACAGTAATTAACAACAGGAAACACAGCAAAATGTGTCAGAGGGGTGCAGACAGCTCGTCGACGCAAGTTTGATGCTGTATTATGTTCTTCTGTTAAGAAAATGTTATTACCTTTCTTATAGATTCTAAATCTCATTTGACCCATTATATTTGTTTGAATCAGAGAATTATCTTCCGTTAACCAAGCATTATCTTCCCCACCGGTACTTTTCCCTGGCATTTCCTTTCGTTTACTGCCTTGTTTCCTTAAAGAGTGATTCTCTGAAAGATGGCGGAAAGGAAGGTGACATGGATCTATATACAAATACGAGGGGAACTCTCGAAGTTTCGCATTGGACGTACGCGATGCACACATGACTACATTTTCGGCAGAAAACTTCATTCCATCCTCAGAATGGATTAATTTTCCATGAGAGCCGAGGCAAAACTTGTTTAAGGAACAAACATAGGTTGGCTTTTCGTGTTTCAACTCGCAGAGGATATTCACCCCGAGAAAGTATTCCGGGAGCCATATTTGAACTTACCTCTAAATACCCACAAGTAGTACTACAAGAGAATACGTTTTATGATTTGTGAACACTCAAGTGAGTTAGATGATTTTGTATTTCTTTAACCAATTTAAGTTGGGAATTAAATTTCCTACGTCTTCAAATATCGAAAGATATGGGAATGGAATTAACTTTAAAGAATTCCTTCACAAATTCACAAATTAGGTAAAGAAGTTAAGATATTATCTTCGCTATTTTAAGAGTTAAGGAAATCACAATATTAAAATTCGATACCTAAATTATGTTTCATAGTTTAAATTATGGATTCTTGGGATTTGGACGTATTTGTTAAAATTCGAGTTTTGCGAAGTTTTAGAATTAGAAGGTGGATTGGAAATGGATTCTGTCGTGAAATGTACGGTACAAAGACTCGTAATCAGAAGGAATAATTCATATTCGGATAATCGTTATTATACAAAATTGTTATCATACTTATGTCTACACGATTACAAATGAAGCACATAAAAGTCATTTTTCTAAAGTTTGTTTTGAATTCTCATCTTTTTCCTCAAAGTTAAGGTTGTTAATATTAATAATTACCTCAGTTGCGCTTTTATAATAAGTGTTTCGTTGATATATTACTGATCTGCTCATTGTGAAATAATAGACAAGACCATGAGAAACGCTCACTTCGATATCGTCACCGCCTTTTGCTAGAAAAGCAGGGACTGAATAGAATCGCACTACTCACTGATATGAGACGTTGGTTTTAAAGCATCGACCTTAATTCTCTGACATAGGTTTGACTGATCCTTTACACAACCAACTTGGAAGCAATCTTTGGTGCCGAACTCCGGACTAATAAGACGAATAACGGAGGTAAGACATGAATAGTTATGAGGTTCGTGGGAATTCCACTAATTCAGAGATTCGGCTCAGATCATCAGCTTTGTTTCTCAATCACAATCTGTTCGTCGCTTCTAATTTTCTATGGAAATACTGTTGGAGAAATTGGGATATGCGAAAGGAATACCACGGGATCGAATTAAACCCCCTTACACTTTTATGAGAATCTTTAATACGCAAAAATGTGACTGTTGCGGTCATCTTTTCGGTTGAAATTTCGAATGCTTATTATGAAAAGTAAATTACGTTTGAGAACAAAACGAGGGAGAGAAGGTGATTTAAATTCAACTGACGTTTAATTTGATTCCAGGAAATCAATTTAATGAGTATTCGTATAAATAATTGACCTTTGCAGGCAATTTTGGAATATTTTGTCCTCGCAATATTCAGCTATAACACTCTTACATTATGTTGTAAAAGACATATTTTAATGAATCCTGGTTTTATATTCCTCTTTTTATCTATAGAGAATATAAGAATTATATTAAGTTCCATAATATTTTTCTATTGCGAAAAGTGTGTTTTACCTATGTAAATTTGGGACTATATTACTAGAAATATAAGGTGTTTAAAAATATTTTTCAAATAAATTTTTAGATACAAAATCATTTAAAAGAACGAAATTTTATATGATACTTCTCGCAATTTTATTAATTTAAGTGCAAAATGTCATCCAAATCATGGAGAAATATAAACCAGATAATGTAACGGTGAGAATATGCTTAATTTAGCTGTATTTAATAATGAATATTAGTTACTTGTCATAATTGCAGCATTTGAAGAAAACAATATGTCGAGTGACAGAGCATTAAAAAGTATCAACAATCGCCATAGTCGAAATGCGAACGAAACTAAAATCTAAGAAACAATGTCAATCTCGACTTAGTGAGCCACATATCTGTGGTTGGTGTTGCTATAACTCACTATGCTCTCTTTCATTAAAGTATTATAACAAATGGTATGTACAAATAGAACAATTCAACGCTGTATTTACTCTTCTATAATTTGGTCTTGTACCTTTCTACGAAACCTACCTATATTTACAAACGAAATTTTATCGTACCTAACATTTCCGTCTTTTAAATTTCTCGTACAAGACTACCATTGGTCGTACTACAATTGATACATAATGATAAGCTAATTCCAGTGGATTAATTTAATGATAACCTGGAACCTATTTCATAATGCATGCTTTCAAGTTAAAAGTGCTAGCAGAGGTGTAAATTTAATTTTTTAGTTTACAGTTTTCAGTTTCCTAAGTCAACATTACTTCTATAGTATTCAACATCTTATTATGAGAACACTTTTACAAACTTTTGTGAGTAGGATAATGGCGATATTTGATGCTTTGTGCGTAGACATTTGATACTTTTCTTCCTGAATTACCGCTGGGCACTAATTTATAAGATATGCATGGTCTTTTCAACTCTTCACCCAGTAGGTCGACAGAATTTTTTCAACGAATTGTGGCGTTGTCATATAACAACCTACACACGAGCATATACGGTACATCACGTTATTGAAATAACTGGTCTTTCATATCGATTGAAGTGAGAGGTTCATAAATATCCTTAAAAGCAGAAAAAGTGCAGGACCGAGCAGATAAGAGAGGCATCAAGAAACTGATAATCTACAAGAAAAATTCCGTTCACTCTGACATGTAACGTACGACGGGGAGAAACCCGTATTTCAAAAGTAATGGTCCCTCATAATTCACAACGTGCGAAAATCCCAAAAACACAGGCGTTCCGAAAAAAAAAACAAAAGCAACACTTCCCAACATCATTCGCAACTTGTAAGCAACGCAGAAGGTAGACAGATAAGGAAGACCGCGAATAGACCCCATCGTGAGGAAAAATCACGCAGGAGAGATTCCCACTCTCTTTGGGAAGAGCGCCACGTATCAACCCTCGCGACAATTTCCGGTCGTTATCTCCGAAAAAAAAGACGATCTGATTTGGAGGCAGACGTGCCATGGGGCCTAATCCCCACCTGCCAGCACCAGGAAACCGGAAGGAAAGCGGCGGGGAAAGATATATTTACGGGAAAAAAAGCTAACGAATAAACGAGGGGAGAGGGGCGTTGGCTGGGTTTTGGCACGTTCGAGCTAGGAATACGCTGCAGCAGACTGGAAAAGATTGGTCGGGAGAAGGGAAAGCGTGCATAACGGAGAAAATGCTGTCCGCGAAAAAGAGTATCGAAGAAGAAAGGAATTTCCATTCTTTGAGACTCGCAAGGAAACGCGCCCTGAATGTCGATAGCCCACGGGTTAGCGTTCGAAAAATAAAGTATATCTTACCCGCCTCGAAAAGATATGAGGGAAAAGTGTTAAAAAGGATGAAACTGAGAAAGGTAAAGTGGAAAGATGCACTGGAGATGGGAACGGCAAACTGGTTTAATTTCGCCTCCGCACGGCGCAATGAGTGGTTTCGTTTCTTTCCTTCAGATGCGTGAGAAAGGTGTGCGGTGTTGGGAGTGACAGTTTCGGTTGGCGCTGTAGCGCGTACGTGATCGGAGTCTATTGATTCATAACGGTAACTTTTCGCATCCACCGATCAAGTTTGTAATTCTGGTAAGCAGGGAGGTTGGTGGGGAACAATGGGTCCTAAGGTGGTAAAACACTCCTTTGCTTTCGAAACGCAAAGTATGAAAAAGATATTGCTGAAGTCGCTTTCTTCGTGTTTAATCGCGTTAGGAAAATTTATATTTATTCCCAGTTGACTAACGAAGTTTAAGATTAAGTGCTTCTGAAAATAGAAATCGACTGTATTTATTCATAGTTTGAGTATTTTCTTTATATTAATAACAGCATACCATTTCGCCTCGTTATTTACTACTCAGGTTCAATGTTTTTCGATTTATTTTATTGTGTAATATGTGTAAAAGACCGTATCGAAATATATTCCACATATTTGTTAAATTTAAATTGGGTGAACCTTATGTATGCTCTGGAGGACTAGAGGTTCAAAAGTGAGTTTTAAGAGTGTTTGTACATAACATTTAATGATATTCATAGTATAGTAATCAATTTCTTTTGAAAATCTCCGGAGAATCTCGGACAAAATCACTGATAATCTTGGGAAAAAGTCGTGGTTAAAAACAATATTTAATTTCAATATACTAGTCTAATTGTTACAAATTTTACTAGGAATGCTTTTGGGTGTTTCTGAAGGCAATGACTTTTAATTCTGCGAAGGAACCAATCAGAGCCGTTTTACTGTAATTGATATTTTTATCAGAGAGAAATGTTTCCACTGCAGCAAAACAACCACAAAGAGAAGGGGTGTGTGAAAAACCTGCGAACGTTGACGTAGAGAGTTACAGTAAGAGAGACAGATATATTAGATATTACAAACAGGATAGAAAACATAAAATTAGGGTATAAACTTATACAATGAATATAAAAATATAATTATGTTTTGCCTATGAACGTTGAATAAACAAGAAATTTAAATTTAGTGCATACTATGAACATCAGTTTCACAGATGCGTTTGTGACATTAACGTTACAAGTAAATAAATCATTAAATTATGAAGAAGTTCGTATTTTTTTTTAACACTAAGTTGTTAAGCTATCCATTAATATAGATGAGATGGTCTCGGCCTTGACTTGGTGGTAAATCATTGTAAGCTATGAGAAAGAAACTTTAATATTTACAAACCACAATGATGTCAAAAATGGTGTCAACCTTAAATTTGAAGAACTCATTCGGGAACATCATGATAAACTGAAAGACATATCGTCTACATTCAAATAGTTCAATAGAGCAATATAGTTTGTGCTTATAATTTAGTTTGTCCAATGCAAATAATAAGTAAGTATAACATTTTCCATACATTTGCCAACAACATAGAAAGCAACTCATCTTCCACGGTAAGAGAGGCTTCCCCCATCCGCATAAAAGTAACTCCTGGAACGTTCACACATTTGAGAACGAGGAAGTCAGCCAGAAACAAAAAAATAACGAGGTAATCCTATCCTTTGGAGTACGTTTGATTGATCCAATATCACGAAAGTCCATTAAAGTTAGACCTCCGGAAGGAGAAAACCGTCAACAAAACTAGGAAAACCGAAAAAAGGAAAAAGGAGCGGTTCCTTTTTACGCTCAAACCCCATCTCACGTCCATGGCGAGAAAAGAATATTGGAGAAGCGACCGAGGGAAGGAAAAAACGACATTTTGGACTCGGGAACACGGGCTTTGCGGTATTATTCCATCAGCGGAACTTTCATCCTTCCCTGCCAGTCACGTATCAAATTGGTTGTCACGCCCAACGACGCTGCATTGAAGAAGTGCACGGGGCTATACGTAGAGAGATGCGATATGGGTCTACACTCTGAATGGAACCTCCCAGCAGTATTCATGGCCCATGGGCAGTCACCTCGCATCCTGCCAGACGCATATCCCGTTTCCACGGGAACGACTCCTCGTCTCTTCTCAGGATCAGGCAGACTATGATCGATGAATTCATAAATACGTGGGAACTTAGAGGATGGCGCAATGGTGTCGTGTTTATTTTCCCCCCCAATGCCCGCATTACTACTGCAGGACCAATGCGAGGCACGTAAAGATATATATCGGTCTCGATACGGGCAAAAGTTGCGGGATTAGTTTCACAGGTCGAATAATTTAATAGGGATTCCCAGGCCGGGGAAGGGAATTTCTTTCGCGGAAGTTCGGAAAGCTATTCGGCGATGATTTATATATTTTCGGGGTTTATGCCGTCAGTTTGTGTATCACCGAGTGCGAGAGGATATCCATGCACCGCTGTTGCCTATCGGAAGTGGTTCTTGACCTACCGAAAGAGAGCCTTGTTCCTCACGACAAGTTATTTAGCGCACGCTTCCTTGATGTGAAAAATTACGACACGAACGCTTTATAGAAGTCGGGGAAGGAAATTGTTTCCGTGAAGTTTTTGACTTATTAAAATGCGATCGCACATCGATAATGAATGGTCTCAATGAAATTATTTAAAACAATACTTAATTTTATTAATCTGAATCTTTACTTCATCTCACGTTAATACTTGCGATTTGACATAAAAGAACGTCTTTTAAATAGTTTTTATTTCAGTGGCATTAATTTAAAAATCGTCGACAAAACTACGTACCTAATTAATTCCTACCACAACTGAAAATACAATTCTACATATAGAATGTATTGTTTAAGCCTTTTCTTCGTAGAACATTACAAGGTTTTGTATATATATAACCACACCCGTATAGATATTTTAGAAATTGTTGAGGTGGATATAATAGGAGGAATTGCGGTCACCAATTGGTTCGAACGTTTATTAAGAAATAGAAAAAACCGCTGGAATTGATGAAGAGGGTAACTCATGCTTAATATTAAATCATATTTTATCGGCCTCTTCATACACTTGTTCTCTTGAGGCCTATGAAGGTACGATCACTTACAAAGTTCAATTAGAGACTGCTATAAATATCGCAAATGAACTATAATTTTGCTGTTGTAATTTAGCTCGATATCTGAAATATACTTCCGAGAGGTTTATTTTTATTAAATAGCCACGAATGTTCAATCCGTACATAACTATTAAATTTAACAAGTTCCGATACTTTCTTTCAAAAGGAAATTAAATGTGTGTGCCTCAGTCTCCCTAAGGGTATTTTCCTGTAACTATAAAATTTGCAAGTCATTTTTTAGGAAGGTTCCCCGCAAATGCTTTTCCATATTCCATCGGCTTTAATGCGCTCTGGATGATCAATATTAATGCGAAACACGAGAAAAGAGTCATTTTACAGTCATTAATAGCACAACGCGACTCCACGATTTGTTAGCATCAATAAATATTTCATGAGAATTGAGAAAATGGAAATTTATAGCAAAGAGAAAGGAAGTGGACGCGAAATATTTAATCCTAAGGAATATAAGCTCTGAATTTTTTCTTTGTACCAAGTTCCATTTTTGTAACGCATTATCTCTCATGATGAGTATTTATATTGCTATGTACTGCGAGACCGCTAACAGTTCTATTCTCCCCGTTACTTCAGGCGCAAATTCATATATCCTTTAATGACAATGCACAACACTTTTGAAAGAAATAAATTGACGACTTAAACTCCGCTTAATGCATTGAAAATGTCTATCCATTCAACGGAAAGCAACGAGAGAATTACATTTTTCTTCTTTAGAAGTTTTAGAAAATATTTTGAGCTTCGGTTCATAATAAAAATCTAACTGACGAATTATAGTTTTCTAAAAAGGGTAATACGATTTGCACGGTTTTCATTGAAGTGAAAAAAGTTAACATTCATAATGTTAAGTGTATTTTTGCGGAGATTTACCAATTTACAGGTATTCGACGACGGAGATTAGGAAGAGAAAGCATTCACCATTATGTTAACATTTTCATCGAAATTTCGATGACCATTACTATTGCCACCTATTCAAGTATATACAGATCTCATTTGAATTGAAGTTATGTTAGTGCAAATCATTACTATTACAATGTGTATGACGTGATACCAACGGTAACGTTCTTGTTTCGAATCTTGGAATCCTTATTGTTCCGTTAATACATAAATATCCTCAAATTGTCCGTTATGAATATTATCTTCTCCGTTCTATTTGTTCAACTATTGGATTTCAGTGGGACAGGTCAGAGAATTAATTGGTTACTCTTCCATTTTGTAGAGAATTTGCAATCCTGCGATTCTATTACTTGAAACAGTGTTTATAACAATAATAATTAAGAGAATTTTTGAGAATACTGTCTCTTCTTTCATGAAACCTTCGTCGTTTGAAATATAAAAGAGATAGCTTGAGAAAAGAACACAGAAGAAACAACTTGTGGATTTAAATAGTTAAGTATTCACTTGGGAAAAATACATAACAGAAGGAAAACGCCCACAAAGAGGGGGTAGAAAAACCTGCGATACGTACTGATAGTTAACTGAGTTTTTCTTTAAGAAAATTCAAGTTATATTAGGAGCTGGACTTTTATTCAGTAATTTTATATAAAGTTTAATTTCTTTAGGATTAGTGAGTTCTGGTTGATTAATTGGTGTGTAGACTACTTCAGATACGGCGGAGCGCATTTCTGTGCGAAGGTTTGGCGGGGTTGGGATCGGATTGATCCGGAATGTTTCTGTTAATGTTCCGGCAAGTGCAGTGCACTTTTCTCCATCTGTAATTAATACTCTGTTTTTGTAATATATGCTAGTTGGACTGGTGGATTTGGGTTTACGGAGGCTTCGAGCCATCTTCCATAAAGAGTTGTCTCTTGGAGACAAACTTTGGATCTTCTTGTGCCAGTAGTTATTTCTATGAGATTTTAGTTTGTGGTTTATTCTGTTCCTTAGATGTTTATACAGATATTGGAAGATTGGGTCCTTGGTTTGTTGGAACTTTTTCCTTGCTCTATTCCTGGATTTCATTTCCTCCAGAATATCTGTTGGAAGATTTTGGTGCAGATAAGGCTCTGGCGAGAAACTGGTTTCGTAGAAGGAGGTAAGAATTGTTGATGTGAGGTGAGCTATGAATGTGTCTATGTCATGTTGAGTTTCTAGTTTGAGGTTATAAAGAGATGAGGATTTGCTTGATAAGAGGGATTGAAACTTTTTCCAGTTTGGAATTCGGAAGGGAACGGTAAGTATGGATGTTGGAGATTGTTGAATATCGATACTTATAGGATGGTGATCAGAGGAGGAGTTAGGTAGTACCTCTATCGGAGGGATATGGATCGGAGAAGAGGTTAACAATATATCTAATATGTCTGCTTTTTCTGTATAATTGGACACAAAGTGGGTTGGATTTTTTGGGGCGTGGATTTGGAAATCTGAACAAGCTAGAAACTGAAGTAGAGTTCGGCCATTTTTATGCTAATGCCAATGCATCCATGTCTTCTTTTAAGAGCTGCTTGGATGCAGGGTTGTAGACTGATGTGAAAATAATGTCTCCATTGGTTGTTGCTATTTTTGAGGAAACTTTCTGTAGGTGTGTAATAGATGGTGAAGGTGTTAATTTGCTGATCAAAGTGGATTTAACTAATACTGCAACACCACCCGTTCGGCTTGATTGATCATGTCTGTAAATTTTGAAATTTGGGACATATAGTTTATCTTCAGGTATGAGATGCGTTTCTGCGAGTAGTGCAACTTGAATCTTTTGAGATTCGAAGATCAAATGCAGTTCTTCCGAGTTACGTTTCGCGCCATTGATATTCCATTGTAATAATTCAATTTTAGGGATGGTAGTGGTGATGTTAGCCATTGATTGGACTGTACGGTCCAGCTATGACTTGATTAACGAATTCCATCTTCGTCATATTTGGTTGCATCAATAACAAGGCCAAGGAAGTGATCCATTTACTGAGTTCAGTTTTCCAAGTGTCGTTGGATTGCTCGGGGGAATGGTTTAAAGATTGAGGATGAAGTGGGGTAGGTTCGCTTGAGGCGACTGAGGCGTATGTTGACTCATGTGAGGTTGAAATTAATGTAGAGAAGGTGGCAGAATTAACTGGTGGCGGTTGTACATTGGGTATTCCTGATGCTTGTTCTGCAGCTTCCTTTAGTTTGACTAAGCGTTCTTTGATGGACTTATAGGCTGGACAGCCACGATAGTTAGCAGGATGACTGCCTTTGCAATTAGCACATGTCGGTGCTGCTATCGACCTTTGGCATTTTGTCCACATTTGACACACCTAAAATTCATCTGACAGGCTTTCATTGTGTGCCCGAATAACTGGCATTGATGGCATTGCGGAGGTCCACTGGGGGGTCTGAATTTTTCGATTTTTACTTTCATATTTCAGATATACTGCAGTGATTCAAATATTTCTGCTGGGGATGTTGTCTGCAGTAGAATTTGAAACAGAGGCAGCGGACGGGGTGGGGAGAAAGATGTCCCTGATGATCCCCTACTTCATCTGTGCAGGCGTTGGGCGAGATGTGCGGAGTTGCACAATTTTAGCTGCTGGGACACCGAATTCCTCGAGCGATTCTGCTATCTCGTCCGCAGTTATATCCACTGGGAGGTTTCTTATTACGTAATACGTTTCCTTTTCAGTTGGAAGTCGATACGTAAAAAAATTCAATTTTGTTGTTCGATAGTGCGTTTTTGGCGCTGAAAAAATCATTCGTCGTTTGGCATTTTACGGTTACTTTTTGGCCTGAAAGTTGTGCGAGAGGTTGAAATTCGCAAGCGTTTCTAATTATTCTGAACTTTTTTGACCAGTCTTTACTATTTGCTAACAGTAAGGGAGGAATTCTTTGTTTGCGTGTAGTATTATATGTGTCCATGTTTTCTATTTCCTCTAATCGTTCCTCGCTCCTCGGAAGGGAAAGGGGGAGCTGATAGGGGAGCCAGACGTCTCCTCTTACCCTTTTCGCCGACTGGTCGCCACTTGCCTCCATCGTCATTCGACTTTGTTGTGACCTCCCCTGCGAGGCAGTTGGGGCTTTCGGCTTCGCTGGTATGTGGTCCGCCGCTATCAGCTTTCTTCGCCTCTCTCGTCCTTAAGGGCTGAGGTGAAGTCAAATTGGTGCTGGAGTTCATCTCCTTTTCTTCCACGGCGATCGCTTTGCTTGGGTTCTTCATCGAGGCTTGCGTTTCTTCTTCCGACTGGCTAATTGCTGTCTTTGGGAAGTTGGAATCCCGGATTTTGTCGTTTTCTTTCGTCGAGGATGAAGGTGAATCCGACTGACAGTCGAATAGCTCCTGCATTGCCATTGGGGTGATGTCTTTCGTCATTCTGGAAGCCGTTTGACTGCACTCTCGTTCTAAGCTTAATGAACGCGATCTTAGCTCCCTCGTTGTACTTTTTTCACGGTGCTTGGGCCTCAAAGGGGTCCCGGATGGTGGTCTCATTACGAGGAAAAGTGAGGCCCAGATGGGCCTGGGTATTGGGCGAAATAATGCTTTCGTAGTGGGGAAAAACTACAGCGCACTCAAAAACATGTCTGCTCTTTACGGATGTCTCTGCGACTTCTCTGAGCAAATAAAGTTTAGTCGATAAAGAACATTTGAAAAGAATTCAAGGTAGAGATTATTTAAAAACGTTCGACCTTTTTCAAATACTGGTAAATTTTGTGTGAAATTTCCAGATATTTGTTATTATTGTAGAGCATAATTAGTTTTTTTTTCTTGCACCGAACACATTTTACTACAATTTCTTTCCTTCCATTATAGTTCTATAAATATATAATTTTCAAAATATGTACTTCAAACCGTATCTAATGTGGTTGAAGGTAGTTATTTATTAGTATTTCTAAATGGGGTGCGATTTAGGAAACCTGTTGCCTAAATCGCGCTGCTTGCAAGTGTTTGAAATTATTATTTTATTTAATGTTTTAAGCTGGAATTCAACTTTCTTGTCCATTTGGGAAAAATATTCCTTTACACATCGGAAAGCATAAAACTTCAACTTTATATCTTGTTCTTAAGTAATGTCAGTTTTTTTTACTGATGCGATTTAGGCAACCCTCCCCTATACTAAACGTGAAGATAAAGTATTTGCAGTTTGAATTTATCATAATGCTAATTATAAACTTGAATGGTATTTAGAAGAACAGTATTAAGAACTATGTACAGATATAGTTTCACCAGTCCAGATAAAGTATGTAAATGAGTACAATGTTTACGGGTAAGAAAAGTTAGTTTTCGCCTATCTTTCTTGTTTACCTAAACGTCGCGTCGCCTGTGATACTGTAAGTGACCCAAGTTTTTTTTCCTTGCATTCGCAAGGGAATGAGAGAACCTGGTAACGGAGAGGAACTTAGTTCGAGAGCACCAAACATTGTGCCTTTCTCTTAAACGCAGGCTTCTGGAAGTGCCTTCGAAAACGCCACGGCTGCGGTGGCGACGAGAACTTGAAACCGAAGCAGCGGAGCGAAAACGCCATTACGGAATTTGATATCGTCAAGAAACGGAAAGATAAATCAACATCTGATGTGTTTCATTGCACGGTTTTCAAGTAAGGCTTTTTTATGCGTAAACTGTGTAACTCACGTATTAGAGCGTCCTTGTGCCTGAATGACGATGAGAACCATCCACTTCCTCGGAGTCGAATTTGCACATTTTTGACAGCTTATTTTCGTAAATTTGAAAACAATTTACTTGAAATTCCGCTCGAAACACTAATACAACGCATCATAAACCTTGGTAGGGTTAGGAGGTTAAGCCCTTTAGGCATTTGCTCTTTCTTTTGTTTCGCTGAACCACAAAATCTTGATCTTTCACAAACGCATTGAGATTCAAATGAGATTCCTCATAAGTAGAATAATAAGCAGGTGCAATTAATTACGAAACTTTCAGTATTACAATGCTTTAACCATTTTATTAAATGGCAAACGTAACAAAATCTCAAAACATAGCGAGGTTGAACACCAAATTAATGAGGACAAACATTTGTATATTTATATATCTAAACCTAAAAGTCTCTTAAAATGTCTTGAGAATATGTTCAAGCTCGATAGCTTAGTTGGTGAAAGCGTCTTCCCGGAAAGCGGGTTTCTAGATTCGAGTCCTCTCAGACTCTTTTCAAGCCCGATTTCTTAGAGATTTTTCCTAGGTGCACGCCTTCAGGTGCAAAGTTACCTTTTCCTTGTGATTTATATATCTCTTAAGATTGTTTTCCTGAGCCACAAGGGACCGCGGACCTTTATTTAGGCACATCTGAACTTATAAATATACCCCAAAATAAAATGGTAGTTCGTAAAATATTTCAATTCCACACTTGTGATCGCCAAGATACATAAATATTTTAACTGACTTTTCAGTTTATTTTTAAGAAGGTAAGAAACAAATTTATACTTTGAGGAAGGATAAGATTTATAATTGATAAGATTTATATTATGATGATAAGAATTATGCGAAGGAGAAAGATTTATTGGCAGCATCGTCATTCTAGAAGGGAGAAAAAGCTAAAAACTTATTTGAGAACTGCAAAAGGTGATTGAAACGAAGTTGGAGAGCAACGCAAAGTGGAATCCGATAAATGAACTCAAAAAGGAGTCATGAGAGAAAAGTAACCACCAAGGAACATTGAGAGTTCGAGGAAACCTGCTATGGAAAGCCCATTCAACAGGAATAATATAGACTCTGGTCATTACGAATTATGAGATGAAAGTAATGAAATGTAATGCTAAACAGTAGTGTTAATTCTGGTCATTACAAACTGAATATTATGCAAATTGTTTTTTACAGGGTTACCGTACGTAGGTGCACTTTTCCCACATTCTGGTTCAGCGAAGAAAGAGTGAGAAACTTGCCTCACCCCTCATCTTGTAACCCTCATTCCCTCTATCGGACTTTTCGTAATAAACGGAGAAAGGAATTGAGGATCCAATTAGCGTTCTGGATGACGACAGACCGTGAATTAGGAAATGTATTTCGTCGCCAAATTATACAAATGTCGTTATATTTATATTCAAAGTTAAGGACAAAATTATAGGTTGAAATTTCGATAAGGTTCCGGTCAGATTTTAATATTAACTCCGTGTTATAATATCCCGTTTAACATTGAGAAATAGATATTGAGATCGCTTAGAACTCTATGGAAGTTTTACTGGAAAAGAATGAATATCTGCATACGACATACTGCACTGCGACAAATGCACCTTTAAACTAAGTAAAAATGTTAAAACCAAATACATTACTTCTCAATGAGGTACACGTTTTCAATTATCCGTATTTTTGCTCCATATACTCTCACTTTTTGCCACTACCTTTGAAACAGTGAATCATTTCATAGCAAATAATTGCTATTCACATACGAACCGTTCCTCGTTTTGCGGAGCCGATATTTCTCACCCAAAACCCTCATGTTTGCCGCTGTAGTCAAACATCCCGTTCAAGGTGTACTCCTCGATGCTCTTCGCATTATGATTATTTCATCCGATTTCCCTTCCGTATCTTTTCCCGAGGCAACGATCAAATAATCCTCTCCTAATTTGGCCCTCGAACAGTGGGTCTTGACGAGGTGCGGGTCTGCGTTGCCCCGTGTTTTGTTTCTCGTCTAACGCACGCACGATTCCGAGGATGGAGAGGTTCGGATTAAAATGTTATGGGCGGACAAAGTTGATTTAGGTACCGTGATTCGATTTGCCGCCGCCGGGAGCGCTGGTGCAGCTCTGTGGGAGAAATGCTCCTCGCGCAAATTTTTAATGGAAAGCATAAAATAAGGAAAGATAGATGGGGTGTAATATTTAAAGGGCCCCGTAACCCCCGCTCCGGTTTTTAAAACGTGCGAAACGACGCGGTACTTTATATTTCATTCCCGCACTATTAAATTTATTGCGGCATAGGCGAGTTACGGTTGTGTTTGGTCGGGTGATCATCGGAAGGCAAATATTTATTTCACTATACGATACGGTTGCTTTAAATAGCCAAATGTTGCTCATAAAGAGGATTTGACGAGTATACACTGGGCGATGTAAACGCAGTTCTTTGCTAATAAAACCTTTTTTTTTCTTGGATCCGTGAACTGCTATCGCCGAAGTGTTCGCTTTGAATTAAACAACTTCGTTGCTTCACATTCAGATAATACCGAATCGAGTCTCCCACCGTCATGGTAAGGAAATCTTATAAATGAAAGAGCAGAAAACATATGCCTACAAAGCATTCGGTCCAATCCAACTGCAAATCACGTAATATAGATGTAAAATATATCTATTTTAGATGTATTTTACATGAACGTGAATGTGAAATTCCACATTTAAACCGTAATAACGGTTCGTCGGCGGTGAAAAATAGTAAAATGAAAGGATAGCCAAGTGGGCGGAGCGGTCGGCTTTGGTGGAAAGTCTCGGGCTCGATTCCTGGTGGGGACCTATAATTTGAAATGACCTAAGTGTTCGAAGCACTTTTAACAATGATACTGCTAATATGCAGGGAAATGCATATATATGTAATGATGAGCATTTTGATACAATACCAGTAGCTTATTAAAGTTATCTCATAAACTGTCCCAATTTTCACGTCCCTACTAAAAGCTCCACAGAATGATGGATTCGTCAAAATGATTCCGAATAATGGGAGTTTTTTAATCAATCTACTAGAAGTATAGATACTATTGAAAGCAAAATTTCGTAGTCTCTGTATCTTTTCCCGACATTGACAATTTCAGTTCTCCTCGTTTTCGCTAATCCTCAGCCACCATTGCATTTCGTTTTTGATATCATCCTTGCATCTGTTCTTAGGATCTTCTTCTTGCCTTTTTTCTTACATTGCTATTCCCATACTTAAATTGAGAGCCCTCAATTCCATCTTATTCAATTTCCAGTATCATTTCTTCAACCCCAAACTTTTTTCGACTTGCCTTCCTTGTTACTACATTTAAAAAATTAATTTTCTTTCCAATGCCTTAGATGACAACACTGTTTGCTCTAGTAATGCGTACATCAGATTTTTCTTCAGAATTCTGGTTTAGCTGTTTCTAATTTCTGTCCTAGTTCTTTGTTTGGGTATAAGAATTCACTCGGAACTAAATGTTGCTTTATTAAAATCTGATCCTCTTATGAATTTTTACTTTTGTTTTCTTCATGGTTCTCTTACTCTGTAATTCAAATTGTAGTACCCCTGTTATCTACTCACTCTTTGCAAATAAAAAACTATACAGAGTTTTTTTCCGTCCGTACATTATCACGGCAACGAGATTATTCATCTTCACATTGTATTTTCAATATTAAGTATCATAAGATGAATAGACATATGCCGTGGTTTGTTGATCGCACACGCAACGGTGAGCACGCGTGAGTTCACGAAAGCTGTGAAGAGCAAAAGCGTTCCCACGTCTTGAGAATGAATGACGATGAAGAGGCCAAACCCTATAAATCACTTTCCTCACCCTTTCTACTCGTATCCCTGGCCAACTTCGTCTTTTCCTTTCAGGCTCGTAGATTAGATTTCAGGGTCGGCTGCTTAGGGCCGGTTGGGGTATTTCGAGCGAATGAAAGAATTCTAGGTAGATAAAAATGGTCGCGCGGAAGACGTATCACTTCTAGGAAGGGGGTTGTTTCGTTATCTGTTCATTTCCGAGAAAATTTCGTTTGCTATTACACGGATCCTCAGGTGTGAGGTGTAGAAAAGATTAAATTTGTTCCAAAAATCATGTATATGTGTTTTATTCCTTAAAACTTTGTATTACAATGAAGTATGGTTCCTCATTAATGACATATATAAAGCAAATTATTAAAAACTAAAGAAAAAGGATGATATTCTTCAGTTTCTCTAGCCTACTTTGGTTGAATGTATGTACATCAAAATATCTAATACATTTACAAAATATTTTATACTATTTAGAATATTATGTAAATAAAGGATTAAATAGCTCATTTGGATACATCATAATTACGAGATAATAGGTTTACGTAAGCATTATAGGCATATTTAAACAAATTTGGCATTAATCTACGTAACCCTCATTCCCTCTATCGGACTTTTCGTAATAAACGGAGAAAGGAATTGAGGATCCAATTAGCGTTCTGGATGACGACAGACCGTGAATTAGGAAATGTATTTCGTCGCCAAATTATACAAATGTCGTTATATTTATATTCAAAGTTAAGGACAACATTATAGGTTGAAATTTCGATAAGGTTCCGGTCAGATTTTAATATTAACTCCGTGTTATAATATCCCGTTTAACATTGAGAAATAGATATTGAGATCGCTTAGAACTCTATGGAAGTTTTACTGGAAAAGAATGAATATCTGCATACGACATACTGCACTGCGACAAATGCACCTTTAAACTAAGTAAAAATGTTAAAACCAAATACATTACTTCTCAATGAGGTACACGTTTTCAATTATCCGTATTTTTGCTCCATATACTCTCACTTTTTGCCACTACCTTTGAAACAGTGAATCATTTCATAGCAAATAATTGCTATTCACATACGAACCGTTCCTCGTTTTGCGGAGCCGATATTTCTCACCCAAAACCCTCATGTTTGCCGCTGTAGTCAAACATCCCGCTCAAGGTGTACTCCTCGATGCTCTTCGCATTATGATTATTTCATCCGATTTCCCTTCCGTATCTTTTCCCGAGGCAACGATCAAATAATCCTCTCCTAATTTGGCCCTCGAACAGTGGGTCTTGACAAGGTGCGGGTCNAAGAGGGATTGAAACTTTTTCCAGTTTGGAATTCGGAAGGGAACGGTAAGTATGGATGTTGGAGATTGTTGAATATCGATACTTATAGGATGGTGATCAGAGGAGGAGTTAGGTAGTACCTCTATCGGAGGGATATGGATCGGAGAAGAGGTTAACAATATATCTAATATGTCTGCTTTTTCTGTATAATTGGACACAAAGTGAGTTGGATTTTTTGGGGCGTGGATTTGGAAATCTGAACAAGCTAGAAACTGAAGTAGAGTTCGGCCATTTTTATGCTAATGCCAATGCATCCATGTCTTCTTTTAAGAGCTGCTTGGATGCAGGGTTGTAGACTGATGTGAAAATAATGTCTCCATTGGTTGTTGCTATTTTTGAGGAAACTTTCTGTAGGTGTGTAATAGATGGTGAAGGTGTTAATTTGCTGATCAAAGTGGATTTAACTAATATTGCAACACCACCCGTTCGGCTTGATTGATCATGTCTGTAAATTTTGAAATTTGGGACATATAGTTTATCTTCAGGTATGAGATGCGTTTCTGCGAGTAGTGCAACTTGAATGTTTTGAGATTCGAAGATCAAATGCAGTTCTTCCGAGTTACGTTTCGCGCCATTGATATTCCATTGTAATAATTCAATTTTAGGGATGATAGTGGTGATGTTAGCCATTGATTGGACTGTACGGTCCAGCTATGACTTGATTAACGAATTCCATCTTCGTCATATTTGGTTGCATCAATAACAAGGCCAAGGAAGTGATCCATTTACTGAGTTCAATTTTCCAAGTGTCGTTGGATTGCTCGGGGGAATTGTTTAAAGATTGAGGATGAAGTGGGGTAGGTTCGCTTGAGGCGACTGAGGCGTATGTTGACTCATGTGAGGTTGAAATTAATGTAGAGAAGGTGGCAGAATTAACTGGTGGCGGTTGTACATTGGGTATTCCTGATGCTTGTTCTGCAGCTTCCTTTAGTTTGACTAAGCGTTCTTTGATGGACTTATAGGCTGGACAGCCACGATAGTTAGCAGGATGACTGCCTTTGCAATTAGCACATGTCGGTGCTGCTATCGACCTTTGGCATTTTGTCCACATTTGACACACCTAAAATTCATCTGACAGGCTTTCATTGTGTGCCCGAATAACTGGCATTGATGGCATTGCGGAGGTCCACTGGGGGGTCTGAATTTTTCGATTTTTACTTTCATGTTTCAGATATACTGCAGTGATTCAAATATTTCTGCTGGGGATGTTGTCTGCAGTAGAATTTGAAACAGAGGCAGCGGACGGGGTGGGGAGAAAGATGTCCCTGATGATCCCCTACTTCATCTGTGCAGGCGTTGGGCGAGATGTGCGGAGTTGCACAATTTTAGCTGCTGGGACACCGAATTCCTCGAGCGATTCTGCTATCTCGTCCGCAGTTATATCCACTGGGAGGTTTCTTATTACGTAATACGTTTCCTTTTCAGTTGGAAGTCGATACGTAAAAAAATTCAATTTTGTTGTTCGATAGTGCGTTTTTGGCGCTGAAAAAATCATTCGTCGTTTGGCATTTTACGGTTACTTTTTGGCCTGAAAGTTGTGCGAGAGGTTGAAATTCGCAAGCGTTTCTAATTATTCTGAACTTTTTTGACCAGTCTTTACTATTTGCTAACAGTAAAGCCCTGTTTTCCAAGGATCCCGCATGCGTGAAAATGCGCTAGCGCTGAAGTTGCTCACTAGAGTTTTCTTGATAGTGTTTTCCAAGACATAGCGCGCGCGAATCACGCTGGTGAACCACGCTGACGCCACGCAGAGCAGTTGAGTCGAGAGCAACCTCAGCGTGACGTGAAGCAGAAATCCGGAGATGGAGTCGAAGCTTTTTGACCCGGCTACGGACGATGTGCTAATCGAGCTGGTGCACAAACATCCTTGCTTGTATTCAATGAAGTTGAATACGTACAAGGATATAAAATTAAAGGAAAACGTGTGGAAAGAAGTAGCAAAAGACCTGGGGAAAAGCGGTAAGCAAAAGCAACACGTGCAACATTGCTTCATTAAAGTTTGATCACTAATTAAAAAGTGTGTTAACATAAGATTGACTCGTTAGAAACTGAAGCTTTGAAGATTTTTATTTCTTCAAATTTATACATTAAATATATAGTTTAATTAGTTCTCGTCACATGCTTAATTTGCCATTGAACCTCTCCTTGCCTGCTACTGAAATATTCAGCGAAATCGTCTCGTATTTTGAAAGCTTCATGGGTAGCATTTCCTCCTAATTTTGCCAGAGGTTGCACGTTTTCCTTTGGGAGATAGAGTTTGTCTTCCACCGGTTCCCTTGAATGGGAAATGCGATCGTTTATCAAAAGGTTATGTAGAATGCATGCAGCTATTGTAAGGTCATCAACAGTCTCCGGTTTAACAGCGATTGGCACATGAAATATCCTAAAGTATTGGCAAAGAATACCAAAAGCATTTTCACTTGTTCTCCTTGCACGGCTATGGCGATAATTGTAAACTGCCTTTTGTAGATCTGTTGAAGATTGCTCTTTGGAATAAGGCCTCATGATATTGACTGTAAGCTTGAAGGCTTCATCACTTACTATTACATACGGCAATACTTTCTCAGTTCCTGGTAATGGCATGGGGTCTGGGAATTTAAAAGTTGAATCGTTTATAGATTTCCCCAACTTAGATTTTGAAAAAATGCCAGCATCGCCTTCTTTCCCATATGAGCCAACATCTATACTTAAAAATTTATAATTTGCGTCAACAAGACCAAGTAAGACAATTGAAAAATAGTTTTTGTAATTAAAATATAATGAGCCTGAGTTCTTAGGTTTTACTATTCTGATGTGCTTCCCATCTAACGCACCACAGCAGTTGGGAAAATTCCACAATTTGTAGAACTCCTCGGCTGCCTGCTTCAGCCTATTTTCATTCAGTTGTGGTATGGCTTCCTTCATCAACCTCTGGCAAATAGCTTTCAGCACTATAGGCACAAATGTACTAATCCAGCTATGAGATATTCTGAATTGGAAGGCTAAAGACCTGTAGCTCTCTCCTGTTGCTAAAAACCTAAAACAAATATAAAACAGTTTTAGCATGTCGAACAAGGTGGAGGACCATAAGGGACTCGTACAGGAAAAATAAAAAAAAGATGGGCACTGGTTCTGCAGCAACCAGCAAATCCAAATATAATGACACCAGGTTGCAGTTCCTGGATGAGTCATTTGCAGAAAGAGTGTAAGTACTATGTACTTATATATCAACATAACATACTAAATCTGAGTATTTTATGCTAAGTCACTCATGTTGACAATGTCAACAGTTCCAGATCCAGTCTTGAGGAGACTGAACCATCTCCTTCAACTACCACAAGAAGTGAGGTAGTAGAAATCCTCTCTGATGTAGAGGAAGAAAAAAATGAGGAGGATGGACAGGATGAGAGCCAGGACATCCAGGTTCCAAGGAAGAGGCAGAGGTTGAATGCTCTGGAGGAGTTGAGGAAGGGAAGAGAGGAGAGGATGGCCTTTCTTCGGGAAATACTGCCTAGTATTGCAAAGGAAAGGGAGCAGCATCCTGTGAGGCAGTTTTTTGATGCCATGGCATCGTCAGTTATATCTTTGCCACCTCATCTTATCAGAGAGGCAAAGATAAAGATTCTGGAGGTGGTGACAGATTTGGAGGAAAAAGCTTCATTGGAAAGTTCCTCTCTGTCCCATATACAGGGATATATAAGTGATTAAAGATGAATTTGGTCTTTTTATCAACACAGTGTATATAATTTTATTTAAAATAAGTTTTTATTTGAATTAATGTTTATATTCCTAGGTATTAAAACGAGTCAACTCCATATATTTTTTCAACCGAAGAAAAGCATCTATCAGAATAGGTTTCACTCTGTTGTCAACAACATAAACATAACATATAAGATCTTAAATATTACACTTAGCACCCCTACAGACAAACATCTATTTGACAAAAGTAGTGATGAAATATCATTGATGTATTAAGCATACATATTTTTAAATTTCCAATGGAGAAGGAGCCCAGGTCATGTGTTCATTTCTAATGATAATTTTGCAGGTAAAAACTTCTTATCCTCAAGGTACAACGTTAGGACTTCATATTTTAGTATAGAGGAATACATAAACATAATTGTACGCAACAAATGGTCTACACAAACAGTAAAAAATGCTTACCGGTAAATAATAACAAAATATCATCCATTCATTTACAGAGTACTTAAGATTATTATAGAATAGCTTACCGAAGAGTCACACAAAGTTTCTCGGTAGGAGTTATTGGTTTAATTACGCGGTTACAAGGATCTTTGATGATGTCTTCCTTTATTGCCGACAGTATTCGACTGAATAGCCCACGAGAAACTCTAAAATACTGCCGGAATTTTTCTTCATCGTCAAACAGATGTCCTTGGATTAGGATTTTGAAGGTGCCTTGGCTATTTCTCCTCCTATATATTTCGTTAGATGAGTTTCTCATCATCGTCGCCAATAAAGTTTCATCTTCTTCTTCATCTTCTAAGT
This sequence comes from Ladona fulva, assembly GCA_000376725.2. Lineage (NCBI taxonomy): Eukaryota > Metazoa > Arthropoda > Insecta > Odonata > Libellulidae > Ladona > Ladona fulva. The sequence continues at coordinate 272,647 of KZ308201.1, read as the reverse complement.
AATTGTACAAAACAACCTCCATTTCGTCTAACTACAGCTGCGTTATCACCGACTACAGCGTGATAACTGACCACTGCACTACTGCGCGATGACGGACACTTGGAAAACAACATCCCGCTCTATTGCGCAGGCGTAACTTGACGTTCCGATTTCGACCACGCCGGCGTGTTCCTTGGAAAACAGGGCTT
>KZ308201.1:192161-257083 GCA_000376725.2 Ladona fulva | reverse complement strand
ATGGAGGAAATTAACGAGTTTTCACTTAAAGCTATATCTAATAGATATCTATTTATCGCATTTATTGCGTTATTAAGACTTCGAATACAAATTATGTTGAGGATATGATGAACATAAAATCTACCTATATTCATTCATCTACCGTTCAGTTGATAATCTTGTCAAGGTTTTTCTTTGCATGAGAATACTTATAAAAATCCCTCTTTCCTATTGACGATCTGGTTAGTAAGCAATTTTAAATATATTACAGTAATTGAAAGATAGATTTTAATATCACGAGAGCATTTATTCAGGCTGAATAGGAATTTCTTATTCTTCCATCAATCTATAAGTAAAACATCTTCTCTCATTTTTCTCTGCGTGAATTTTTATCCTTATGACTGCCATTACTACACTTGTCCAAAAGTTTGAACGAGATTAGTCTGCTTATTAACTCCCATGTCTAAACGAATCTGGTTGTATTTAGAATACTTGGAAATGCATCATCTTACTAACCCGATGCTGAACTTTAAGACATTTTGCCGTAATCAAATATTAGAGCATTCTTTCATAATACTTATTTAATCCTCTCCATCTTACCTTCGACTAATTATTTTCCATTTAACATCAAAAATATTCATTCTAGACAATAATTCCGATTTTTGCCTTTCTAATATTCAATTGCAGCTTTCATATAACCGTATGAAAAAGTGTTTTATATGAGATTATTTGAACAGGGCTGAGCAAACATTTTCTTTCCCATCTGATGTGCCTTCGTTTATAAACAGTTTACTTTCAGATATCCAACTTCTTAGTCTTCTGTCACTCTGCGTAAAAAATTGCTATATCGCCGTCGTTCTTTCGAAACGTTTTTTTTTCATCTTCGGATCTTTTTATGGAATACTTTTCCTTATTTCTTTTATAGATTCAACCGTCGCGGGGGCATTTTCAATTCATGCTGAGTTGCTCCTTTTCCGAGGAATGCTTGTTTTGCTTTCGTCGACGATTTTCCAAGCACTCCTGAAAAAGAATTTCTATTACATAACGTGTATGCCAATATAGAAAAACGGATCCGAGCAATCCTTGTAAATGTTTGTATATGTCTATGTAAGTTTATTTATAAATATCGATTTAAAGTTGGATGTGCATATCCATTTGCTCTAGAAAACAGTACGTTTTTCTCGACCTTTCTATACTCTCCATCAAAGGCGTCTTTGTGTCACTTAAGGTAAATTTGCTCTCACACACTAAAATGTTTAAAACATAGATTCTTTAATTAAACCTACTCCGAATCCAGAAAGCATTTTTTTAAATTTCTTTTTCGAAACAATGAACTTCTCCAGAAATGAATATTCGCATATTTTCATTCCCGCTAACCATGTGACTAGTGATTTTCTCACATTCACTAATCAGATCAATTTACTTATTTGAAGTATCAGATATACCTTTCAAACAGGGACATCCTTTAGAGGTAATGAGCTATTTAGAATTTTTTTATGATTGCTTTCTAATTCATTTCCTCTCCCTAATTATCCACAAAAGAACGAGGGATTCTTTTCTTTGAGTAACTCCAAGTTACCGATTTCCTCAAAGTCTGTACATCAAATCTGTTATACATCTGATACATCTTCCTTTTCTTTTCCTCATTGTTCTTGCCGTAATCTTATTAATGGTAACATACATACCTCCCATTCATCCTTGAGGAGATTACTTACCTTTGAAAAAAAAAAAGATATTCCTCGCAGCGCTCATCTTTCTTCTCCTCGCCTTACTTCTCCATTTCCGTCTCATCTCTTCCTTCTCCCTTTTAGTAATCCCCTTTCTACCTCCGCTTACATATGCGTGCCCATATACGGCCTCCATCCAACTAAAGCAACCTCCGCCGTGTCTTCCTTCTCTTTCTCGTCTACTGCCTCTTACCTTCTCCATCCCATACATCCCACTCCTCTTAGAGGATATTCTCCTCAAACTTTTCTCCCATTTCTTTCAAATCTTCTTCCTCTTTTTCTCGTAGGACGTGCTGAAAGGATCATTTTCGGGTTAAATGCAAATTGTTTTCACTTTTACCTTTTACTGATGGATTGAGACGTTTCTGTTATTATAGCATATTCTAAAATATTCAATAATGCATAAAAAAATGTATGTAAGTATCGCATAACAGATTTAAGTGTTTATTTTACCGAGAAAAATATATTTTGAAAACACTCAATATTGAGGTTTTTTTCTAAATAAACTGTTCTCTTAGCGACGATTTAGTGATATGTATTGTATTATGATAAATACATATTTATTATGACTTATGTTTTTCTACTTCTCTTTGGTTGATATTATTGACACATATTAGATATTTGTTAAATATAGAATTGTTAATTCAAATATTCAACTTGAAGTTAATTTTTAAAATCTGTTTTAATTGTTTTAATTTAATTATTGCTTCTTACATTTTATTTTAATCATAGCTTTTAATATCGGAAATCCTAAAAAACTTTATTTAAATACGAAGGTTTCCGCTCTTCAGTATCTTCGAAGTCTCGATTCAAGAATGTTGGTTAAACAGATCGAACAATTTTACCAAATGAACATCTTAATTTATCTTATGATTTATCAAAATCTTACATCTCATACATTACATTCATGCATCACTCAGTTGTTTTCTGATAATATAACGTGTTCCTTTAGAAACATCTGTAATAATTACTGAATATTTAACTTTCTTCGCAAATATTTTATTTATCTCATAGCTTTTAATTTAATTCTATCATTTAGAAATATATTAATGCGTTATTAGAAACTTAGCAGTTACCTTCTTATCCAGAAATGTTTAGATTAAACCTAAGAAAAGAAACAAAAATTTTACTTAATTACCACCACTATTCTGAGCTAATAAAGTTTCACCCTCTGCCGATCCATGGTTAATAATATCTTATTTAATAACAAAAGTTATTCCTTAATACAATAGTAAATTAGTAAGGTAAATTGCTGCGGAATCAATAAAAGTTCGTTTTTTTATTAATAATCAGCCACATATTACAATTAAAAATTAATTTCATTCTAATCAAGTTTAAATTTGTGCAATGAAATCCTCATAGGCCAAAAGCTAAGATTCTCGTAGTCCAACTTCACCAATTTAGACATTATTTCTACACTAATTATCCTTCCCTTACTTCAAATAAGTATGTCGGTGAAACCGAAATTTTCACGGCATTTACGATTAACCTGGTAAACGTGACTCCCTCAATGTAAAAACATTGTTTTCAGCGTTTTACGAAAAAAAAAATAACTTTTCAACCCATATATCCTCAATGGGGGGCATCAACCGGCATTTTCTCCCCAATTCTAGAGTATTAAAGACATAAACATCCGATACAAAATTCATATTTCTGCAGCGGTCCCTTTTATCATCCCTAGCGACTCTCGTCGCCACTCCCTTGTGTTCCTCTCGGCCATCTTTCTTTCCTTTCTGCACCCGAAACCGCTCCTCTACCTTTCTCTCCCCACACATTTTTTCTTCTTACACTCCGACCCTGGCACATGAACCACTTCAAAGCGTTCCGCTCTTGTCTCTGGAAATAAGGCAGTTCAGAGAAAGGCTCTCTTTCTTTACACCGCCCTTGCAGTTCACGCGAAGGCCTCCGCATTTATTTAGAGCGATCCTTTTTTATTTTATCGCCTTCCCCTTCGGAGGGTTCGCAAGTTATTTTTCGGCTCAGGTTGTGAAATTGTCTTCCTTTTTCTTAATGGCGCCGCGGATAAATTTCCTTGCGGAAGTTTATTTGCAGAAGGCGGCGGTCGGACGTTGTCAAGCGATTGTTTATGTCGTTAAGGGAAATGTCGTTTTGGGGGCGACTAACTTTGTCTCGGAAGATAAAATTACCGGAAATGACTATTGGTTCATTAGTTCCCATTATATGCTGAAAATGCTTAAAGTAAAAACGGATAAATTGAAAGACTTGGATTCGAGTCATGTCAACTAATCACTTAAGTTAATTCTTAAAATTTTATAAACGATATTGTGGATGTATACGCACTCAGTATACTGAACGAATTTGGCTGCGGTAGCTTACGTTTGCCTTATCTATGTAAATGTATATTGATTAATGGCTAACTTTCAGAAGTAAACTAGCATTTTGTTTCGATATCGCACGTTTGGTTGACGTTGATGGTATATAGGGAGCAATGGGAAGGTTTAATATACTGTTATGCTATTTACGGAATGTATTAGTTAAAGAGACTCCTAAGGACTGTCTAATCTAAAATATAAGGCCGTTCCCTAAGATAATTCCTCAGGTTTATACTTGGTTTCTCCTTTTTTAGTTTGAATCGGTTATTTACATCAATGAATTGTATAGTTTCAATTACCTTTTCGTACCATTACCGGATATTCTTCCTATATTCTACGCTCTTTTTAGCCCCTGATTTCATTTTAATGGTTGAACAGAGCTGAGTGTGAATCGGCATAGTAATGAGGAGAAAATGTCGAAGAAGTTCTCCAACCTAATGGAGTTTCTTGGTCAGATGTTCCACTGTCTTTCCATGGATTCAGCAATATATTTCTATTTCCAATTCTAATGGGATTTGTCTGCTGAATACCGTATTACATTCAAGTTCCTTCAAACAGAAGAAAATAAGAAAGTCTTAGATTTGTAAAGGCAAGCAATTGGCATTTATGTTTACTGAGATATTCTAATCTGTTACTTCCATACCTATATATACTCGCATATGTTATAATAGTGATCTATCTTCCAATTAGGTTGTTCAATTAGTAGAAACGTAGATCCTTATATTTAAAGGAGAATGTTTGGACAAATGGAGTTTACAAAATGTTAATATCTTTTCTTTTTTATCGATTCCTAGTTTTTCTGTTTTCATTTCTTAATTTTGCCTGTTTGTAAAAGAAACCTTAAATTAAATTAATTTTGAATTATTTCTTTTTTCCTTATTTGCTAATTATACTCGCTAAGAGTTTACGTATTAGCCAGTCATGAGAAAATAGGAAAGGAAATTTTCTGAATAAATTGTATTGCTACGCATTATTTGAATGAAAGGATAAATTACTGAGATATTTCTATGAATAGCAAAGGCTCCTTAAAAGAATAGAGAAAACAATCATTTTTACGTCTTTAATACAAAGAAAATGTCAGCTTGCGTTGCAAGAACACACGCTTAAGACTTTCGTTGACCAGTTCAGGCGATTACAGCTAAAATTACTCCTCCACATTCCCCATTGTGCAAAGGGAGGCGTAAAATATCCTAAACCTTTGCACCGGTCTTGAGTGTGTTACTTTCCTGTGGAATTGAAGACTGTTTCTGAACTTACATGGTTTGTAGGGTTACTCGTTAACTTGGTAAAAAACAGAGTATCAATAAAGAGCATTAACTTCAATAGTCTTCTTGTTTTTGTCGCAATTTCTCTAAGAAATTAACTTTCCCTTGAATTTCATAGATTTCCGCGAGAGAGAACTTTCATTTCCTCCGAAGGACTACTTTTGCGCCCAAGTATATAGTTTAGCAATCCGCCGCTGGGGAAGAAAAAAGACAAACGAACTCCGCTATAAAAAAACCCTTCGTAACAAAGGGGGAAGAATCGCCGCATAGCGGGGAAACATTTTCCCTCCTCTCTTTTTTATATTTAGTTGTTTAATTAAGTCCCAAGTCGTTACTACGGCTCCGTAAGAGATACGGCGAAATGGGGAGGGAGTCTAAAATTTTGCGCGCAGTTAACACGAACTGGAGCGGTATAAAAAAAAACCCCGGAGCGATACCACCGACCGGAGTTTGGCGAGACCGATATAAGTTCTGCGACTAAATCATCGGATTCAATTCCCGGCTCCGTAAAGTTTTGTATTTACGAGAGGACTTTCACTTAAAAACTCCGTCTCCAAAACGGATTCTGAAGGAAGCGATACATTCGCAGATCTTTTGGGAAGCTTAAAGAATCCAGGGTCGGTTTGCTTTAAGGACATTTCCAACGCTGCGAAAACTCCGCCTAGGAGATTCCCTTAAAGTGATGCGGTGGATTAAAACCACCTTTTTTTATCCTTACGGCCCGAGAGAGTGATATATACATATATTCATTTCCTAAATTGCGAGGAAACTTAATTCGCTCATTAAGCCACCGCAAGAGAAAAACAATATCGTTCTTTATAGCCCACGGCGTCGCTCTTATGTAAAATTAAAACGACTCTTCGTTTCTAACTGAATGGGAGATTGTGGGAATCGCTGCTCAGCGTGTTTTTGTTAAGGGCAAACTTTTATTTGTTCCCCATTTGGATACTCCTTTTTCTCCTCGATGATGAATGAGCTTTGCCATTTTCCGTAAAAAAAGTTTCCGAAATGAGAAGATGTTGGGTCGCCAAGAGCTAAATGGTCATCTGTTGCAGATATTGAAATCTGGTTGTAGAAAGCAATTAGAAGAAATATTTTTTTAAAGAAAGAATTATAGTGGAATTATGAAGATATTCTGAACTCTTTGAAAAATTAAAGATCTTTCAGATTTTACGTTTGAATAAAATATCAACACTTTGAACACGAGGATAGTCTATAGAAACGAGTAATACTACGGTTGGTCACAAAGTAACTCCCAAGATTTTTTCTCAAAAACTTCTTTTTTTACAAAAATAAAATTTACGCATATAAAAGAATAATGTTTTATCTACTCATTCTAATATTCCGCATAATCTCCTTCAACTTGTAATGCCTTCCTCCAGCGATTCGCTAGGACATGTATGATCTGTCGTTACCAGTCCTCGCTATGGTTATGGACCCAGGTTTCCACTTTTTATAATTCACTCTCCCTCCATACCCAACTGTACCCTTATCGACTGCAGATATTCCACAGAATTTGCTCATACGGTTGTGAATATTCCCTACCGTTCCTTTCTCCACGCACAGAAATTCATTCACAGCACTGTCTGTATCGTGTATCACGGTCAGATTCTATTTTGAAAGCTTCCTACAGCTGCGCTATCTTCAGGAAAATACTGAAACTATACACATACATGCGGGAAACGTCAACTAATTTGAACTTATAATTTCGAATTACTAGCATCGGTTTTGGCTGGAAAAATGTGGGATATTATTTTCTGGCCAACCCTCATATATGAGGACCCTATTAAACCTTTTCATTTAGTTTATTGAGTTCTAAGAAAGGTTCGAGAACATCCTCTTTATATACAAAGGGGAATATTTAAAAAAATTATGTTGCTGTTAGAATTTTATCAAAATTTATTGAATGTGAATAGAATGATACTCTTTTTGAAAAACATCTGGAAAGGAGCGTATCCTATTTCCTCCTGATTACATTTCATCGCTCTCCGTTGAGGAACATGGCGTGATTTTTCCATTCGAGGACGTTTAATGGTCCTCCATCTAATCTAGTTCTTCCCTGACACGATCTCGCTTAATGTTGCTGGAAAACTCAATGGTGTGCGGCAAATGTGGCAGAAAAACGAAAATGTAACGAGTTCTTACAATCCGCTTTGATGGCGAAGTCTCCGAAACGTGATTCTCTTCCGTTTCTATTCCTTTTCTTTTGACCACTTTCTTCTTCCCTTTTTCAACCACCATAGTGCTCTTTCTCTCCATCTCTACGTGGAGCCATTTTTTCGTTGCATTTCTCGTTTATTTAATTTTATTTTCTCCCATCCCCAATGTTATTCTTTTATCTAGAACTTCTATTCCATTAAGTTAATCGAAATTCATACTAATGTTATTCTATTCAATTAAGTTAATCGAATTCAAACTCGAATTTCATGAGTATATATTTTTAATTAGTGGAGTATAGACATGTTGTATAAAATAAACACTACCATTACATAATCATTACATAACATATTCATAGCCTCTTTAGATGAAACTCTACCGAAGAAGATTTATGTGTGAATAAGTATAGTGAATAAATACGTACTTATACATATGGTTTTCATAGATATTTATTTTAAATATTAAAACTGAAGAAAAAGTCCTTTCTTCATTCCTGATGAAGGCAATAAAACCGTTCAGGGGGTAAATGAAGGTATGGTAAATGTTTTTCCGTCTTTAGTTTTTCAGTTCACCGTTTCTTTATATTTCGATTTATTTTTAGAATTCGCATATAAATAAATACGAAAAGTAAATAAAAATGTTTTACGTAATGCTTGAGAAAGAATTCTTTAAGTTGGATTTAATTTAAAGCATAACTTTCTAAATAATGATCTAGCGCTATTTTAGTTTATTTCAATCTTCAACGATGCTAGTCCAACAGTTTATTGAAAATGATTTCAATATTTTTATTTCTTTATACTTCTCATTTGTGGAATCGATATTATAAGATATTGTATTACAATATGGGAAGTTGTTTTTCTTAGTAAATTAAAAAAGGTGACCAAAATTCAAGACAAGATAGTAAAATATATGTAAAATAATAGGAAACTCACAACATTTTCTCTTAATAAAACACTAAATAATCATCCGTTGAGCTAATTATTTAAGTATCTTATCACAACTGAGAATAACTATTCAACAAAATGTAATTTTAAAAATATATCTAGCCATAACATGGTAAAGAGGTTAAAAATAAGATATAACATTCTAACTTATTAAAATCAGCAGGAGAAACAGAATTTAGAGTTGATGGTGCCCATAATTTTCAATGAGTTATATAAGGAGTTACCTTTTATTGAACATATTTCTGCTGTTAAAAGACAAATTAAGAACTGCTTCTTTTTATAAATTATTATTACTTTAAATTAAAATAAGATTCATTATATGCAGTGTTACAGCTTATATTACCAAACAGACCATATTGATCATTGGATCTACTATATTACCATTTCTGTAGCTACATTTAAATAATTCTAATTTGTATTAATCATTCTAATAAATACTTATTTTGTTTATAATGAACAGAAAATGTCCTATTTTTAGTCGTATTACTTGTTTTTTATACATTATAATTATTTCATATTGTAATTGAAATTTTTTAATTTGAAAATATAATAATTCTATGTAATTACTAGCATGCTGGTAACCCCCTGACGAGCCAACTTTGGCTTTGGGGGACCCTAACGGTGTCTTTTCTTTTAATCGTATCTTGACTCCTTACTATGTTACGTAAACATTGCTTCCAAAATTCAAAATAAATAACTAGATAGTCTTCACTCGGGTGATTTAGCTAATTGTTGGGATGTGAACCTTAAATTTCTATTCGATTTAATTTCGAATTCGGCCTAATGGCCTGGAAAACTGGTCCGATATTGGAAGGCGCGCTTCTCTAATCCACTAGGAGGCGAGCACAGAACTCGAATTTGCAGGAACAGGAAATGGATGTCATTATTTTTGTTCATTTTGTTATCATTTAGGACAGGCGTCTCCAGGACAAAGTGGATTGGCGAAATCTGAACCTGAATATTACCTTCATCTTATAATTGCATGGAAACTGTCTTTTTTTGATTTCTAATGAAAGAATTCTGCAGTAGAGTCCAGTGTTTGCATTTCCATTTGAGTAGTAACAAAGACATTTATTTTTATTTGTTTGATTCATTCTTACTGGAAACGTCTTTTAGATGAGCGAATCTCACTATATTCTGGAGAGGTATTATTCTGTATCCTACCGCAAAATGTTTTTATTATAAATTAAATTTGTCACATATTGTCTCATCTCTGCGTAAATTTTTCGTGCAAGACAGCTTTAATCTTCCTCTGAAATATTCTTTCCCCTAATTTTCTTCCTTTAAAAAATGACAAAATAAGCAAGTTTCCTTACCTTGTACAATAGACATTAATTTACTTCTATGGCGGATATATATATTTGATTGATTGAATACTCTTTTAGTTTTTCGATTTTTAATAACTTTTTGTATATACATGTACATACATTGCAAGCCGGCGTATGGCACGGGGTGTGAACACCAAGCGTGTGATTATCCCTATAGCTTATTGTTACCGAGTGTCCTTCCCGGAAAGAATGAATACCTAAAAGTTTTAAGAAATTTAAGGACTTTCTTCGATTCCCTCTTGTATTTTAATTATTGCTACTGGTTTCCACCACAAGCAAAATTGAATGATTATAATTACAGAAACATAAATCACTATATATTCCTTAATTAACTATTAACCGTGTCAACCCACATTTCTGTCTCTCGCTCGATTCCATATGGTTTATTTTCTATTTATCTTCGCGACGGCCGTTGACTTCTTATGTACTGTATGTCGTAAAAGATTTCGAAAATAATCTTTCATCTTTTTAGCTATACGTATTCCTAGTTACAAAGTTTGGTTGGTTGATCGTCATATTGACTTATCAATTACTTCTTCTGCTCACAGTTTCATTGAGAAATGTGATCTTTGGGATCAAAAGGGTAGGCTTTGAATAAATGGCTGTGAAGGAATTCGAGGATTAGGAGGAAACAAAAGCCGATGCTGAGAAAGGAAAAGCTAAATTAGGAGTCATTTGAGATATCGATTCGGGTGCTCTGTGTTTAGATTTTGGGGAGAAATTGGCAGTTTACAGACTCAGCTGAAGTCGAAAGCGTGTTTCAGTTCCTATAAAAAAGGCAAAGCGAACAAGGAATATCGTCTTGTTAGTTCCGATCATAACCACTAACAGGATAAATTCGTGCTCGGTACATGCGACATTTCATGTACAGATTTTTCTGACATGCACAATGTTCAACTTAGGCTTTTTATTTAACATGACACAGTCGGATACTCAATATTCACTACTTCTGTATACACCAAATATTGACAAGGATTTTCTATTTACAACGAGAAGGTTGAATATTGATTTTGGAATGTATCTTAGAGGTAATAAATGTTTTGATATCACTCTGAGAGAATGTCCTCTACTTTGTAGTTGCCGATTCCCAGGTATTAACTGCTGCATAAACCGAGTTAATCGTTGAGTATTTTTGTACCTTTGTGAGACTTAAGGGGGGACCTCCTGTATATAATACGCTTATTAGGGATAGAACTTATGTATAATCTAAATTTTAATTATTAAAGGCGTAGTTTATTAATTATTAATTACAAAATAAAAGTACGAAGATTAATGGTGATTTACGTGTAATTGTATGCATAAAAACACACGTCTTGTTTAATGAAAACTCTGAATGACGTATCATTACCATTGACATTATCCTCTCATATTTAGCCTTCGTCTTTCACAGCATTAGCATACACAGAGTACTGAGCCATATTTTACAAAATCCCATATTTTTGAATTTGGATACAAATTACTCATTGTATGTATAATAAATGTATCTAGGGTCGACATTTTTTGGAAGTACGTAGAAAATTCTAAATTTTCTGACCATAAATCAGGGGGTCAACTTCTATTTGAGATCGTACAGGGGTATTTACAGTATTTATTTGAATAAGAATACACATTCAAACATTTTAAATCGCAAAAAATTTCTCACTTTAATCATGACTTTAACCATCCGATGTCAGGTAACATTATTACTGCAGTTGAGTTCCTCACATAACCAACAAAAGCAAATGTTATTAGGAGTAAAATCGCTACAATGTTTCATAGTTCTTTCCTAGATGTTTAAGGGCGCGAAAGTAGCTTTTTCTCGTATTTGAAATTGATTTGCGAAGCGATTTTAGGAGTTCCTTTGGCTCACGATTCATAAGATACGCAAAATATATACATAAGACATAAAACGAAGAAAATTGAGACCAATCAATATGAATTCATAAATAGGTAAGAAGAAATCAAGGCATTTATTATATTTTGACGATATCTTTCGATATCATCTCCACATCATTCCGTAGAGGTTGTTTTTAGATTGTTTTTGTTTATTCTAATAAACAACAGACCAAAAGAAACGCATATGGTGACACCTATAACTGAGCAGTTCATGTGCCAATATTTATGGGCCAATAATTTACTTTCTCGTTTCCGTAAAATATCTAACAATTAACGAGAAAGAATTCTATTTACAGAATGTTCTGCCAACTATAAGGTATAAATACCTAGAAAATCGCAAACGAGGTTATTGTAATTTTTGTTATGTCCCCGTGAAAATCTCTTCACCTTTATTTCCGGGGAAAGTGAAATTGCTTCACCTCCATTTCACCGCGCTGATGAGCACTGCTGTAGCGTAATGACTGTATTTATAACCTTCTCTCAGACGCTTTAATCTCTTTCGTCCAAATCCCAACTGCCACCAATCTTCCCCTCGTATCAATCTATCACCCCTTCGCTCTATTTCAAATTAACTCCTTCATTTCTATAGCCCTCTATCTCATCTGTTTTCCGCCCCGTGTTCTCCTCCTGTTTACTCTCTGATCCCATTCTATCTCCTCCTCTGACGCTATTTCACACCTGCCTCCCCCATTCATCTCTAACGCCCGTTGGACTCCAACTATTCCATCTCCTCCTTTTACTTTCCAATCCTATCTTGTCTCCAAGTTCTCTTTTCTCATCCCAGCTTCACGAATGCCCGAGTTAATTTACTTTCCGTCGTAAATTCTTACCGCTCAAAATGGCGGAAAGGTACCGATGGAGAGGAAAGCAAAGATTCTTTCGCATAGTTTTTGTTAGCGGACTTCCCAATACGTTCTTCTTGCGTCTCGCCGACCTTCTTTCGCACTTAGATCGTTTTATCGAAGAATGTGACTATCGCCGGGTGATTTATCGGCTCTCCCTATTGGAGCCTCATAATTGTAGTTGGTTCATTAAGATTAAGGCCGTTATTGTATCCTCAAATATCCCAGGGGTTTTGAGATAGAACTTATGAATGAGTTTCTTCGTAGATAAAGCGAATATCTTCTTGTTTGAAAAGCGACAACTTTGTAGGAATTTTCCGCGTCGATATCGTCGAAATTTCGATAATCGCATATTCGATTATCGTCTTCAAGGGGATGAAACCACATGATTGTGACGCAACTTCGAATTAGATGGAGCGCATTAAAACTTTTCACCGACCGTAGCGAATTCCGCCGAAGAAATATGCCACCGACAAAAACCGCAAACGGAAAAGTGCCATAGAAAATTCCATCATCAGAACTCTACCGCACATCCTCTCACAAACCGCGGATAATTCCGCTTTCAATGCGGTAGAAACCGCGATGACTGTGTTATTTTCGTAGTTTTTCCCTAAAATTCCGCATATTTGCGGGTACATTTCCTATAGCTAATATTCAATATATAGATTACAGATTAGCTATGGAATTGATGAAGTTGTCTCTGACTTTATAATTGTATTTGTATTGTATAATTTACTGTAACTGATTTTATAATTGTATTTGTATTGTATAGATTGTGTTATTTTGGGGTATATGTTGTGTTGCTTGGTTGATTATGATCTAGGAATGATGTTTGTTATACATATGGTTGCCACCGCGGAATAGATTCCATATCGCAGCCTTTTGGTGATGATAATAATAATAATAATAATAATTAAATATATCTAATCATTTAATGCTACTGAAGCAAAGCCTTGGTATAATTCTAGTTAGTTTCAATAGAGATTTCAATTCAAATCAGGTTCAGATGCCAAAGGTTTCAGTTTTCTCATCTATAAATTCAACTATCGATTTGAAAATTCATGACAAAAATTTGGTGTTGCTCGGCGCTGTAAGAAACCAATCATGGTAGGGTATTACGTATTGTTCAGTTTTCCGATAAAATATCCCGAAACAATTTTTGATTCATATGAGTTAAAAACAATTTTGGTCATGAATTTTTGTCACTCACGATCATTCTTCGAACCTTATTCGGATTAATGACGTTCTTTTTGTGTAAACATTTTTACTCGTACTATAGAGACTTCACGCAAAAATGCATCCGCCTATTTCAATTGGATTCACAAGGATTGAGGAAAGATGCCATACTTTTCACGAAATAACAGTGCGGCTGAATCCTAAGGAAATATGTGAGAATTAGCGACATAGCTGGGACTCGAACCTAAGTCTCCCACTTTCCGTGGTAGAATTCCTAAAAATTTGGAAGAGACGCGGCATTTTATTTCAGTGTGGTTCAGTGGTTAGAATATCTGTCCGGAAAGTGGGAGACCTAGGTTCGAGTCCCAGTCATTTTTTCACACCTGTTAATTCTTTAAGTTGGATTCAATCAATTCTCGATCATTTGACCGTTTGTGCTTAGTTAATAGAAAATTCTAAATAAATCTGCGAATTACGTTTATTTTTCTTCGTGAAAAGTTTCATTACGAATTATTCCTGGAAGATTTTGCAGTTCATACATTTTGCTCCTAACATTTATCATTTTGGTTCGTCACATAGAGACTTCGATATCACGTTCATGATGTGATATTTCTACTTATGCCAATCAACAGCATTCATAGTATCCATTGTATCGTGGCTTCTTCAGTTTCTGTGGTTTGTCTATCTGTCGGTCTGAAAATCTACATTTGATCACTTACACTTCAAAGCCGATTTCTACCAATTTCTCATACCTCGTGTTTGCATCACGGGATATAGTTTGTGAGGGTTTATTACTTGTAAAAGAGCGGGACTCGACTATAGAACCTTTGGGATGGCTTCCATAAAGATCGTTTTCATTCTCTCTCAGGCTTCACTTAATAGCCCTAGGAAATGGAAAATAGCGAAAGAAGGGAAATATGTAAGTAATGTAATATATAACAATCAAGAATTTGAATACTACACGATTAATAGAACCTAACTACTTTGTCCATTGTTAATTATGAAAAAGATAGACGAAGTAATATTATACCGATTGAAGAATGGAGAATCCGAAATTATTCTGTGGATCTTTTTTCTCCTCAGTTTGAATTTAAATTGAGTTTCCCGTCTGCAAGCGACGTACTTCAAAGAGAGAAATAGCAGAGATCAGTATTGATTCACAATAGCGAATCGAGGGCTAAAAAATAACGGCCCAGAAAGGTGTGAAAGATTGAAAAGCTAACAGTTTAATTAATCTCGTGACGAGTAACTTTCCGTGACAGGTATTCAGTTAGGTCTGCTTCATCTCAGTCCGTGACATCGCGATGCAAATAATTGATCTACTTTAATGGCTACCGGAGTAACATTACGAACTGGAATTTCCTAGCGATCCCACGTACGGGAGTAAATTATAGCGCCGAAGTTATTTTTATTATTCCCCGGAGCATTTAATTTAGATTCTTCATGCCCATTAAACTTGCCAACCTGCACCGTTCGGAAATAAAAATCGCTGAAACGGAATGCCAGGGTGGTGGATTGGAATACATTAATTTGCCTATGGGTTGTTTACTCGGTGGAATATCATTGGGAGAACACCTTGTAATGAAAATCGCGCTGGTCCAGGGCGCGTGAATAATAGATCTGAGAGGAATTATATCGCATTTAGTGAAACATCTCTTTATTTTATACCTCGTTTGGCATTTAATGTTTGTAGATTCGGCGATATGTTTATTTACGTCCCGTATTGATAAAAACGGAAGAATTTACGAAGTTTATCCGAGCGCGGAATGTCAAATTAATCTCATAATCATGAAAAATAATTTTGAGTTCATTCTTCCCATGTATGTTATTCTCACGGAGCAGTAACTTTCAATATCTGCATTTGAATTTTTATGTATGTACTGTGCCACAGTCACGTACAATTTCTGTAACTGTCAAATATGGACTCCATGATAAACGTTTGCAGGGGATGCATTCGTATAATCGAGTTAAAATAAGTTTTCTTTAATAATATCTTTTCTTATATCCTCATTCTTTCGTAGATTTTCTATAAAAGTCGAACTTCATTTCTGGTGTGAATGTTTGCTTTTCAGAATAAAGTAATCGTTTTTTCTCTATATAAGCTGGAGAAACATATTCAAAAATTTCAACAATATAAAAAATTATAAAAAATTGTAATAATACTCAAAAGTAAGAAATCATCCTTGAAATTTCGGCAGTAGAACGATTTATCCAAAGGCTTCATACCGTGAAAGCCTCAACCCTATATTTCGAATCATTTAACTCACGAAAAGGCAGAAAATATTTAATATATAAGTCGTCACAATGGATAGACCTCTTCCTTTATTTTTCATGAATTTAAGAGCGAAGAAACGGAATTATGGATAGCGAAAGCAGTAAAATATACATAAACAGAGTACAGCACCATTATCCCTTTCCTTCAAGGGAAATTAACCCATTCTTCATTGCTCCATTGCTTTTTCACCGACTTCACTATTTTAACCTTCGTAGAGGCACATGAAAAACAAAGACTTTTCAATCTCCAAAATCTCAAACGCCCTATCGCTCCATTCGTAGAAAGAAACCCGAGGATAAAAAATACACCTCCATTTTTTCTTCTCGGAGTCCTCTCCACGTTCACGAGTGAATATCTCGGAGTGGATCTTAAATCGAGAATATACCTTTGAAAAATTCAACTTCCGAAGAGTCTAAGTGTACGATAACGGCTTTCAAAAGAGAACAAACGTAACGTAAAAGTCAATCGGAAGAGAGAATTGCGAGGCCTTGAGGTGGTAAGTGGAGTCATCGGGTGTTATTCGACGAAGAATTGTGGCAATGAAGTTCTACACGTACGCTGCTCCTAGACGGTGCTTAGGACCATCGAATTATCTTCCATTCCCAAGGAAAACGGACATTGATAAAGTCCGAAAGGGCCAGGACTCGAACCTGGAGTCTTCCGCTTTCCGGGCAGATGCATTAACCAATTAAGCTACTTTATTAATTAATTTATTTCTTTACAACTTCTTCAACAGTTTAAAAATTAAAATTACTTCTTTGAATAACTTATTACAAACGCTGTTATGAGGAAAGTGGTTTCGTCCGACGAACAAAATGCTACCGTGCAAAGTTACCTTTACACTATTTTACATCTTTCCTTTCTTATCCTTAAGGGGATTCTCCTTCCCACCACACTCTATGGTCTGTTCCTCAACAAGGAAGTTGGCTGTGGACGATGCCGCACAGTCGGACGAAACCACTTTGCCCTTGCCAACAAAGTCTTGCAAAACGGCTTGAGAATATGATCTGGCTTGAAATCTTAATTAATTAAAGAAAAATTACCGGAAAGTGGAAGACTAGGTTCGAGTCCCGGTCCTGTCATACTTTTTTCAATTCCATTTTTCCTTGGGATTTTCGCACGGCTTTAACGTGCACAGTTACTGCGTATCAGTTATTACACGTTTCTTTAATCATTATCTTTCCTAGGTGCACGCCTTCACGTGTGAAGTTACCTATACCCTTTTCCTTGCATCTTCAATTCGTTGAAAAGAGAATTGGAAGGCATCATCCAAATTGCCTATCTCATAAAAAAAAACAGGAAGCTTACTGCTCGGTATTGGACTATCACTTAAGATGCTATCGAAAAATCATAAATTGAGCCTTTATAAAAGCGAAAATTTGCTTGTGTTCTTTTTAAATCACAGCAGTATTACAAGTATCTTCTTAAGCTCAGTAAACACGAAAAACTCTGTGCCACCTAAAGTCCCCTCTAAATCTCAAACCCTCCTAAATTAGCTAGCAAAAGCTAGGAAGGAATGAGGTTTTCCAAGCAAATTGAAGAATGAGTTAGTTAACCCCTGTTTTCCTATCTGAGCCAAAAGGTTATGATTGTAATAAAGTTCGGGTAGGCGAAACAAAACGAGTCTGTCAATAGCATATTTCTAAATATTGAATAGGGAGTGAATGTAATCAGTTGGACTCTCTCATATGTCAGTAGTTTTTATATTTTTCTTCCATT
Source organism: Ladona fulva (assembly GCA_000376725.2). Taxonomy (NCBI): domain Eukaryota; kingdom Metazoa; phylum Arthropoda; class Insecta; order Odonata; family Libellulidae; genus Ladona; species Ladona fulva. The sequence goes on along the minus strand of KZ308201.1, from coordinate 239,463 downwards.
AACAAGATTAAGTCAAAAGGAAAGATACATCTTCTGTTAACTGTACAGATAAAAAAATTAAAAATATTCCTTTTGTTAAGATTATATTGCAGTATCATTACATTTACCATTACAAGCTGTAAACAAGTAACTAATTCTACAAAATATATTTATAGGATATATTAAAGTTCTTAGTCTACCCATCATTCTTTGTAATTTACAGAAATACTACGCATTTTAATCCTAAATTGTTTATTCATTTAGTGAAGCGACTGAGATTTCTTTGGCATTTATATTTGTGTATCTCGTAGTTCAAAATTTTTACTCAAAATTCCTAGAGGGGGCCTCAATCTGTTTGCTCCTCTGATAGCTTAAATCCACCCCTGGGTGTTTGTGGTTTATTTAAGTCGCCAAAGACATGCGCTCGGACTGCAAACTGGAGGGGAAACGGAAGAGGAAGCTTTGGGCTTAACTGAGATTTAAACTCAGGTCTCCCACTCTCCGAGCGATTTTTAACATACTAGTACTTGCCAATTTCGAATTTTCAATCGATAGAATCTTCATTATTAGTGATTCGAGTATTATAAATGAATATTATAATAACGGAAGATACAATTTCTGTATCTGTTACCAATAATAAGTTGTAGGCACATGGGGTATCCAAACTAAAAAATTAAAGAAAATATTGAACGTGCTTTCAGAGTGGCTATATAAAAATTGTGTTATCACACCGGTCATATTTAGTAATTAACAAGCGATTGAAATAGCAAAATACGAAGGGATGACCCCGTGAAAATCGACCTCGATGGTTGTCAACCGATCCCTCAAATAAATCCTTATTTTTCCTTCTTCTCCAACCCTCAGCATGAACATCTGATGCCGAAGAAGTTCATATCCACTCGCGGAAAGCGGAAGCAAGAAACAGAGAAAATTGATTTTTTTCCATTACCATCGCCGCGGCGTGTGGCGTAACGGCAACCGGAACTTCCTTTGCGTGCGCGCCAAAGAATAAAAAAAAGACTGCTACACGGCGTCTCCTCCCTTTTGGGTGCCGAGATAGTGGATGCAGCAGCAGACAGATCGATGATTGAAAGCGTTTCTTACGATAGTGAGGACGATAGAAAACAATCCATCAACCGGGCCCTATCGCGTGGCGTGTTTACCTCAGCAAAGGATAACTGATGTCCCTCGCGTTGTTGTCTGCGGTTGGGCGCGCAAATAAGCACCGGCAGATAAACACGGATGGATTTCAATTTATCTGAGAAGGTTTGCGCACCTCTGCAGAACGGGATGCTGCAATTGGTCGTGTGGGAACTAATGCGTTCTCTCTGTCCCTGCGATATAATTTGGTGCGTTCGCTCTCGTGGTATTGGAGTGGGGGTTTTTGCGATGCGGAAGTTGTGGATTTGAAAGGAGTTCGTAAACATTGGAAAATGTGTCCGAATGTATTTTTGCAGCGAGTAAGAGCGACGCTGCGGATTATCAATCTGTTTAAGATTTTTTAAGCTTCAGAGGGAACTGAATGTAATGATTCAATTCTTTCTCTAAAATGCCAATAAATCCGTGGGTGCCATACGCGTACAAACATTTCTAGGGACATACGAATTTACGACATTGGTACCTTTTTACCGTATCCGCGCTTCCATTTAGAATTGTTCAGTGTATAAATGTAAATAAATCCTCACATGAGGCCAAATCGCTGATATCTAGAAATTTAAGAACACTGATAACTTAGAAAAAAAGTTTAACTCATAGCGGATGTTAATGTGGTTTCACAGTTACCATAAAATTGTCTCCATGAGAAAAACCAACCTTTTTGGAAAGGTGGTCCTCAATGAACTCCGATAAATGAATTATATACGTAGGGAAAACACTATGTGTTCTTTCACATTTCAATTTCACATAATCCTTACGTCATTTTGCCTCTTGATAATATTGAAAGCGGCTCATTCATTTTCTTATACTTGCGTTATATATCGTGGGACCGTTTATTTAAGGTGCACTAGTATAACTGCATACATTTATCTTCAGTAATGATATTTCTTATTAGTCCGTAAAAACCGTAAATTACCGTACGGTAAAAACCGTAATTTTTCGTACTTTTATGACGTGGTTCAGCGTTAGCATATTCTATAGACAATTCGTAATTACCATGCCTAACCAAATGCGCAACAGAGCAAATATAATTCCGTAGTGTAAAATTCCATTTAAATGCACGGAAAACGTTAACCAGGTCGAAATCAGACGACCAAATTTATTCGCCCGGAAGTTTACGTAGTGATTCTTTATTAAAATTAGCACGGAGGGGTGCCAAATGAGTTCATCAGCAGAGTGAAATATTTCGATTTTACCCATGTTTGTTAGCATTGTGTTTTCTTTTTGTTTAACGAAAAAATGGCTCGTAATTAAAAGGTTGTTATTGGGGTGGGGATCCTTTTTTAATCAGTGGGCCATGTGTAACATTCAGCCACGTATGAAACCGCATTATACCGCATATGAGACCATCAGGACACTCGTAAGTGACGCATTGCATATATTCAAATGGCCCAGCATCGAATGTGTAATTTGGAAAAGGAAGCTAATCGATAATTAAATAAAAGGTGAACATTTTTCATTCTGTTTTCGCCTGAAGCAACTGACAAACAAAATAGTTCCAAAGTTTGTTTCTATGGAAGTAACGAAAGGCATCGTGCTTCCAATGCAATGCAAACATGCTGCCTTCCAATGGCAATGGTTTCCTCATCTGGACTATTATAGTCACTATTTTTATTTAGTTTGTATTTGAGTATTTCTGTCTCCACGAAAAGTATTAATATCAAGCATCATTCGTGTGTATTTCAAATGTTGTAATTATATGTTATGCACAAAGCCCAAGAACGAGTGAGCTGGGCGTTTGCCCAGGGCACCGAGTCTTGTGGGGCGCATAGCATTAGTCAAGCCATAATAACAACTTGTTCTTAAAATTTTGAATGTGAATCTTAATTAAAATATTGAACGCAATGAATGATGGTTTCCCATTGTTTAGGTTCATTCTTATTCTTTAAAAACCCGTTATCTTAATTTCAATGGTTCAGCGATAGTAATTTGATTAATATAAAGTTAATTATGATGTTACCTTAATATATGTAATTAATTTCACAATTATAATAAAATAAAATAATATAATCTTAAACAAATAAGCATGTTTTGAAGTCAACGTCATCAGCCATTTTCAATCCGACCTGGGACGCATGCCTCCCAAGTGCTTTCTATTTCTATTTTGAGCTGTAAATCTTTAAAAAGAGGCCTTTTAATAATTATAATTAATAAATAATTATTTATTTATCTAAGTAGTCGCGCTTATCCATATTAATAATGTTTATTGCTTTCTATATAACTTTCGATGAGATATTTGCAAATGATCAAAGATTGTTATTGCCTTGTTAAAACGTAGATATGTTTCCTGGATTGTAAATCTGAAATTTGAATTGCTAGGATAAGCAAATTTTTTCTCAAGTTTATGAAACAAGTAAGAAGTGGAGAATTTGCGACGACAGGTTTTAAAGCCCTATATTCTCCGGAAACCTATTCTCTATTCCGGTTTGAAAAGCATCGATTTCTTTCTTCTTTTGTTTCACGTGCGTGTTATTATCGACTCTCCACGTGCACTTCATGTTACGGCACGAAGAGTACATACTCGTGCCTCTACTAAAGGAGAAAGAGTCTGAAAGAATTAGTGCTCCAATCCGTAACTGAAATAAATTTGCGCTGTGCTATTTTACGCTGAGTCTTCCTCTTGAAAATTTTCGCTGAGTTTTCCTCTTCTTGAAATATAATGGGATTCGAAGTTCTTCGTTTCCGACATATAATTGTGTATAATGCAAGATCATATTAAGGTAGCGCAGTTCAACTTCGTATTAACACAGACGAACTTTCTTGTAGCTTTTCGACGAGAACAATAGCACTTTAATCAGTGGAATAGAAATTATGCAGTGATGTATTAATTTCCTGACTGAGTGATAGTTGAGAACTTTAATTTTGTTGTTTCTTATTTTTGCCTAATAATATTTATAAACAAAGTTTCCGCTTCCGTATTTACAGTTCCGCTTACAGTTGCACGAAGAACTTTTCGTTGTTGGGATTAGAAGTTTATGACAACTGGAGTAACTAAATTAAGGAAACAAGCTGTTTAATATTCTGTACATTAAACTTAGGCATTGAATTGAATTCCGACGGGAAAACAAAGCTAATGAGACTTGTGAAGAATACCCAATCTTTTAACTGTTGTTATGGAGCAGTTTTAATTTCTCTTTGAAAAGCTCCTTCCCACCTCCCAAAGGTTAAGTTTACAAACACATTCTTCCTCCTAAAATGAAAATATAAATTAAAGTATCAATATTTGTAGAAACACACTGATATCTCCCATAACGCGGTTTACCTCATATTTTACATTAATTGTATAATTTATTATTATTTAATAACAAGATATGAAGAAATGCTTCGATGACGACAGATTTCACTTTTAAAATAAAATAAAAGGCTTAATCTTCTTACTGCTTCATTCGGAGGAATTTCTTCGAGAAATGGTGTTCAGTTGAATGTTTCTAAATACCTTTAGATCCCATTTCTGGATGATTTCTCATGATTTTTAAAGGGGAACTTCCAAGAACATTAGCCTTAGACTTCGAATTCGGATTTTGGCCCTTTGGAAGCAGCAATTCATAACTTTTTTTAAGTAATTGAAAAGAACTTCTCCAACTTTAAAATATTTTTTTTATTCTGAGTCGTAAAATTCCTAAAATCGTTTTTCGTGCTTATACTGATGGTTCCGTATCAGAAATATGAAATTTTCAATAAAACATTCATGTATTTATTATGTGTTTTATCGATTTGTTACATTTACCATAATAATTCATATATGCGATATATATTTTAATTATATTTCATATTTATACGCTTTTTATTAGTTTAAATTTTAGTATTTGTAAAATGTTGCGTATTTGGAGCAAAGTAAAATATTCTGCCACCTTTCTTAATCGGTCATTTTCTGTTCAAAAATTTCGTTTTAAAGAAGCTCTTTAAGGCGATCATCCCGTCATACTAAAATTTTATTCTTTAATTGCATTTCTTTCCACTTGATGACTGTGGTATACTTAATGTTTTCCTCGTAATCTCTAATGGAGTGTTTTCATTTTTTCAATGCATCAGTTTTACTTACAAGAACTAAAAAATTAAACTTTCTCGCTGATTTTTTGTGAGATAATGAATGAATGCAAATTTTGTCAGACGTAATATTCCATAGCGACGCACTATTGCACTTTGCTGTCCATTTATTCGAAATCTGTGCCTCAGAGTTTCCTTTATTTCCACAACTTGAATGTAAGAAACCTTTAAGATAATAAATTTGTATCTAACCTATCTCTGTCTTTTGTAATTTTCCGTCGATTTAAGTTTTCGAAGGATATGAAATATGGTTCTTTAGAAACAGCTTTTTAATAACGTTGATGAATTCCCTTTCAAAAAGTATAGCTCTATAGAAAACGGGTATGGGTGATCTAGCGGAAGATGGTGCGCACCCAGGAAAAATCCAACCCGAATGGCTTCGAATAATTTTCTGCCTGGATAGATCAACGGACAGAGCACCCGACCGGCAGTTTGGAGACCCGGGTTCGATTCCCGGTCCCGTCAGACTTTTTGAAGGCCATTCTTCCTTGGAATTATAGCTCTTTTCAATCGATAGTAAAAAGTTCAGCATAAAATTCTAAATTACACTTTTTAACACTCGAGTGAATTTTCCTCTTTTGCATTCCATTGATGTTCTCAGATATCTCCATAACGCAAATATTTCGATTCTGCCATCTAAAAACGTTCGTCATTTTTGAAAGCCACTTTCTTTTAATTATTATAGTATTGGAAACTGATTTCTCAAATTTCATGTATAAATTATTCAGATTGATATCTCAGATACATGGACCATACCTACGATCATGTTATAAATAGTCATAGTATTTGTGTTTCCGAAATATTGCGTTTGTTCAAGAAAATTTTGATATGTTCCTCTAAAACTATCAGATTTTTAGCTAACATGAAATATGCTCGTATAACTTCGAATTTTATTGATAAATGTCTTCAAGGACAATTCATGATATCTCTCTCTCTCTCACTGTCAATATCCAACTGCTGTCGACAACATCAATATCTAAAGAATGACTTTTTAGAAAATTATCAATTTTTTACATTTAGAGCAAAGTTTGCGAAAAAGATATACGTAAAAAATTATTCTATGGAGAAATGAAATCGGAATAATAGAGGATAACTTTATAAGGTGTAGCCTGAAAATACAATTCATAGCAGTCAGAAATTAGCTCTGAAACTAAATTATTTCTTTTGGTATCTGTATAGTAAGTAATGATATTTATTTAGAAGTTTTCTAATAATTACCCTACATGTAATCCTTTGAAAACTACCAAGTTACAGTTTAGTGAAATGGAAGCATAGCGATCACAAGGATAGAAAGCAGATAAGAAAAGGAACTGAATAAAACATAAGTTATATCTTACGTACATCCAATATATTTACATTACTACAATTATATATCTTACAATATTCACACATTGCCTTCTGAATCTACTTTCATTTGCTGCTTTTAGAATCCATTCAAGAATAAGGTTTTGAACTCAAGTATTCTTAAATTTGAAATTTGTCTTGTAACATATGGATGATAGTCACTATTACATCTCTTTACATAAGTATTCCAGTACTCTTTTGTACAACATTTTATGCACTAATTGCAATATAAGTAGAGACATTCTTTCCTGAATTGTCATAAACTGAACGGCATTTAGCATGAATTTAATTGGGGTGTATTTTACACATATTACAATTACTCCTTTTGCCTTTTTTGTAACTATTGTAGTTTGTTCATAACATTATTACAACATCCATGTAGAACTGATGAGCGCCAATTAAAATGAGGAGAAATAATCGTCTTAAATATGAGTATATTTATCTATATAAAGCATCTGCTTGTTTTTGATAAGTACTCAACTTTTTGCCTTTTTTTTGTAGTCTATATATCTCTTGAAATTCGAATGGGAGTCAATAATGTATCATTTTCAGATAGAGACAACATTTTTTTAAAGATTCACGTCTTCTAATGTTACAGATATCGATTTGAATAAAATTTATTTATGGGCAAAAATCTGAGAATGGTTAAGTTTAATCTCTCAGGAATCAAATAGTATCCCCTGGTTGTTATCCTTAAGACGGACGGTGTCTGAGGCCCAGAAGGTCTTAAAAAAGATCCCCCCCCATTTTATTCCCTCACATAAGACCCAAACAGGTTTTATAAAACCAAAATCGCGTCAGGTGCCCGAGTAGATATAGGGTTTTATATACTTCGCCTTCTCCATCCTAAAAGGAAAACAGCCTTTGGAAGCAACCACATTTTCCCGCCACCCTTCTCTTACCTCCCCTCCTCCCCTCTCCCCCTCTCCTTCTCCCCTCCCCTCCCTTCCCTAGCCCCTCTCCGAAATCCCTCAGTCGCACTCCGCGTCATGTCGGAGAGGAGCCTGTACCTAACTACGGCCTTCTTCACTTTCTTCTTGTTGTCGCTCGTCTCGAGGAACTCACGTGGTTGCTACGTTTTCCCACCAGGTAGCGGAGGTGATCCGTGCATCTCCAAGAGTTGTCCCCCGGGTGCGAGGTGCGTGCCGTCCCCGGACGGACGGACGGCGACGTGCGAGTGCCCTGAGAGGTGTCCGGTGTACGGTGACCACGTCGGCGCAGGGCCGATATGCGGTGACGATGCCAAGGACTATCCTTCGCTGTGCCACCTGAGGAAGGCTGCGTGCTCTGCGGGGGTGAATATCGCCCTCAAGTTCCACGGAAAGTGCGGTGAGTACAGCTACACTTCCTCCGAGCGTTCCTCCCGCGACGCTTCCTTTCGCCGCTCGCGATTTCCCACCTCGCACGTGAGAAAGAGAAAAAAATCAAATTCCGCAACACTTTCGCCTCTAATTTCGTCCAATTTTCATGCGTCGAAGCGTCTTAAGTTTTTGATGTTAGCTGGAATATGGGCTTCCGGTATTTAGCGGAAGTGGAACGTCTAAATTTTTCCTGGCATAGGAACCAAAGTGGCGTTTTCTGTTGAAATACGAATTTTCCTCTTGTATTGTTGTTTTGTATTTCATTTCTAAGAAAAATATTAAGATATCCGCGTCGCGTACATGATATCTTATGAATAAAAACCGTGTGTGGGTTTTTTCTTCGATAATATTTACGATGTAAATTACTCTTATAGTTTTTAAATAATGATAATAATATTTTTATTTGAAAATAACTATCCAAATGTAAAAAATCGCTTGAACTAGGTTTCTTTTAACAATAATAAAAATTGATTTTTCCAAAAAGTTTGACTAACTAACTAGGTTAAATTTCACATTGAAGAGGTTAATCGGATAGCGAGTTTTTCTACACTTGGAAGTTTTTATGTAGAATATCCTTTATCTCCATTGGTATTATAATTAACGTAATCAGTATAATTACATTATAAACGTGTCCTTTTTATCTTTAGCTATTTTTCTGCGAACTATCCATGCACATTTTTAACATGTTTATTTTAATTATTATTGTTATCTTTTAATTTAATGTTTAAGTATCTCCTAACATTAACATTAACCCTTGTTCGATCATATTGATCAGTTTTTTATCAATATCATGTCGTATTTTATTTATAAAGTAGACAATTCAGTAAATTCTATTTTATTTCTACGAAAAATAAACTTGATTTTTACTTGGAAAACTCTTGACTCATATATTTGTTTATATGGAGACTGATAGAAGTCACAGTGAAACCCGGTGATCTCTTTCCTTTAATATATCGATTAACTTGTTTTCAATTAGTCTTTTTTTACTCTCTTGCGCCTCTCGAGTACTAAGTATTATTCCTTTTCATTTCTCGTAATTTGTTATTGCTCTCAGTCACGCATGCGTGCCATGCCGCTGAAAACATTTTAAAAACGTTCTGTGAAGTCTGAACTCTAGTTAAAAACTGAAGGAAACAAATTAATTCAGATTACAAAAATAAATGTTTCGTGTCGTTATTGTTTTCTCTATTACTCTATTTTCATTGATCGTTTTTATTAGAAAAAAAATTATCGACAAAAAGACTGCGTTCGTATGTTAGGGCAACAGAAATTAAAGATAGGGCGAAACTGAGTGACTAATGCACTCTCGATCTGTTTTAAATATTCTTTCGAGTAGTGAAAATAAATCATTACGTCTCGTTTATGACACTTTATTCAGCGGTAAACTGTCAGTCATACGGACACAGCTAATCGAATGAAAGCGATTGAGTTTAAAACTCTCTATTTTTTAAACAGTCGATTTGACATTAGAGTAATTGAATTCAGCCAGAATACATTGATTTGACACTATTTGATAGAGTTATGATATTTTAGGGTTATTAACCAATGCAAGGGTGTAACTTTATTTTTTGGATTTTATTAGGGAATTCGAATTGATTTCAAGCAAACCAAAGGAGAAACATATATTTAGAAATGTAACCTTTAATATAAGCATTCCACACCATGCTATAGTTATAGAAAAATCTGCTATAGTATCAAAGACACAGGATTTATACCCTAAAAGGAATTCCATCCGTAATGTGTATATGTATAGACAGGTACTTCATCAGCAAAAATCACGAAATATTGTTTGCTTTACTTCCGAGCAGCCTTCTTTACAAAAGTAATACAGTATTCCTCGTCCCTTAATAAACAGCACTGATGGAGTGATTGTCCAGTTTAAAGTTATTTGTGACTTTTAATCAATCGGATCTATTTCCTAATCGATCGTGCTTCATCTTCGTATTTCGAATCTGTTTTTATTACTCCGAATCTCCCAAAGCAGAAGACATTTTCGCCACTGTATATCTTTGAATGAGAATCGGCGCTTTCATCGATTTATTTAGTTTCTCAGATCGACACTTTTATGGCATCGCTAACATTGGAGAAAGAAGCGCTATTTGGCATAATAAATCCATTGAGTGGAAAATGGCTCCGTCGATGTGTGGATAAAGAATATCCCAAGGAATTGGATGGTCAGAAACTTTGATTCATTCGGAAAATTTACGTAAATACACGCTTCCTATGTATGTCAACCGGCATTTTTCACGATCAAATATATGCGGAAACGAGCAAAAGAAATCTCAAGGAACCAGTTTACTAGTTTAACCACATAGTGAATAGCAGAATGTATAAAATACGAGTAGTACTGGAATGTTTCCTTGACCGTGAAAAAGCTGGTATTGCTATGTTCAATTCAAAAGACATTAATATCGATTTATTTGGCCATAATTATTTTTCTGATTCCATTAGATATAATGATTATATATAGTGATACACCAGTTAAGTTACAAATATTTTATTCATAACTTAATGTAAATTTCAGATTCCAATTTTCAAAGATTGCAACAGACGTCTAGACTTTTGGTGGTCCGAGAAATATGAGGGTTGAAAAGTAAGATATTTTCAATATTTTACACAAATGAAATTTCACTCAGAACCAGGATAGTAATATTATAATACGGAACAGAAATTCCGTCAAAAAAGTCTCCCAATTCTTAAAAATGTATTTTGTTTGAAATATCAAACCAGGAAAGTTTTTTGAAACATGGAAATAGATTTTCGGAAGAACAAAAAATCAATATCTTAGCTGCTTACGATATGAATAATTTTGTCTGCAAACAGCGGCTCTCTTTAGTAGCAGCGGACGTTAATTAAAGGGTACCATACCATTAAAAAATTCCAGCTCCTTAATTTTAAGCTGATCAGTGAGGAAATTATCACTTTGCTCTTAATTAAAGTTTTTGAAAAGAGAATCTTATTAATCATATTTGCTTTCAGTAATGCAATTGCTTTCCCAGGTTTTAATCAAAAGGAATTTCACCGGAAAATCGCTTTTACTTTCATTTTAAGTCAGCAACTTTATAATGGCATAAACAAGTCTGAATTTTCATTAATCAGATTTGTGAGCTCTAAAACGAAAATGTAAAATTCAAATTGGGTTTTTTTAAAGAGAATTTTTCCATATATTTTATGCGAGGAAAATGATGCGGTTATGAATATAGCGAAATAATAATGGCATAATATAAATATGGCTTCGAGATTTTAACTTGTATATTAAGTAACCTTATAACATTATCGTGTCCGATACCGGTCGTAACCGGTCGTGATATTGTTTTTTGTTAATAAAATCTTTCTGTGGTAAAAGTACAAGTCCTTGTCAGATTCTTTCCATTATGGATTACCACAACACCTCGCCTGATTCAGTGAAGTTTACTTATAACATTAATATCGCAGATTTCGATAATAGCCTAGTATACAAAGCAGTGCGATTGTTTCAATTTGTCAATGCTAACTTTTTTTGCAAACTACAACCTATAATGAACCAAAATAAATAAATGTCGACTCCTAACTTGAATTTTTTACCTACAAAATGTACTTGCAAAATAAATTTTATGAACAAGTAAATGGGAAAAATTGGCTGTAAGAACAGGTTTGTGAAAAATTGATCAACCACTTCAAATTCTTCCTAATTAATTCATAGCAAAAATTGAAGGACTTCTCTATCTTACAGATTTCCTAAAAGAAAAATAAATTATCTTAGAGGAGATGCCATTAAGGTAAGAGAGAAGATGTCGTAATGGCCTCTAGGAGATATAGATTTAAGAAAGTTATGTGAATATGAGAATCCCAAAAGGAGAAATACGTTGCTAATTCGTTTGTTTTTTATCTTGTGTATTGGTACTTCACATAATGAACCTTTGGCTAGAGCGTTATAGTATTTTAGAAATTCTTTGACAATGAAAATATCTTCAGAGGTTCTTAGTAAAACTGAGAATAAAACTTAATAATACAATTTATAAATGTACAAGCATTTATATTATCAGGAGGTCCAAACCAGGGGCTCCCAATTTTTCGACCATCAACTCTTAAGGAATTTCTCGACTTTTGATCGACCTTTCTGACGTGGTTTAGAGGAGACGTCCATCTACTTGTCGTCCTGATAAACACGATTTTTAAGACGATGATCACTTTAATATTACTCAATTGAAGCTGAAAAAGCTTATACAATTTTATAATCGAATATTTTATAATTTTACATAGTTTATTTTTCAGATACGCGTTGCTTTAGTTGTATAAGTTAATCAACTCCCCATCAACCCCCAATAAACCCCTTGAGCTCTATTTTACCCCTAACAATCCACCATTTCCATCTCTTATCTAAACCGTTATCATTTTCTATGATATTCTGAGTTTTTTTTCTTGGTTTGTAAGTCTCATATCATAACGATAAAGTTATTGAGGTTTGATGGAAGAGAGGCTATTTGGCCTAACCTCTCCGTAAGAGTGAATAATAATAATTAATCCACTATCTTAAAATGATAGCATTATCCGACATTTATAAAATTCAATCAACTAACGATTAAACTCGTTGTGGGAATAATGTTATTAGATTAGAAGTAATCAAAATTTATCTTTTTAATGTGCGGTAATGATTAGATTCCATAAAATCATTGCTCAATTTTCGAGTGTATGAACCACTTTCAGAAATTTAACGCGTCTTTATCAGATAATTTTTAATTATCAAAATTAATTTTTTTGGCATATCATAAAAATAGATACCTATTTACCATGAAATAAATTCATTATTACAATTTAATAACTAATTCCAAATTCGTTCAATCCGTTTAAGTGCGTGTAAAACGTATTGTTTGATAATACCTGTAGTAAAAGAGTATTACAGTATTATGATTCGGCAGAATCATTTTCTACACGCGTATTTATTTTAAACAGTTGCTGAATGCGTATTTTGTCAACTTGTCGAATTAAAAGCAATTATAGATGATAATGATTATTTGTCAGTCATTATTATCTTCAGGAAATAATTTTAACCAAAGCTGTTTTTGAAGGTGTAACATTAAACAGCTACGCCTGCAGCTTAATTACAACAATTAATATTTAAATCGGTGATGGGTAAATGAAAGTAACGTGACACTGAACTTTCCCTAATGTAGTTAAGTTTAACGTCGAGAGACGAAATCGATAACGCTTTCCATTTACTTCAGAAGGGATATGAACGAACGCTATGAATGAAGACGTGTGCTTAAATATGCATGGATTAGCGGTCCATAAATAGAGCCTGGATTTATTCCATGGATCCCGTTGGAACATTTCCGCACCGTCAACTCAAAAATGATAGCGGATGAAAAAATAACTTTATTACAGTCCGGACGCTTGTTATTAAACTTCCGTTTAAATAATTCCGGAGAGATAAATTCCGTGTATTCGATAAGTTGGACGGTAGGCCCATAAAATGCACTCTGCGGAATAGAACATCGTAAAAGCACGGAGAAGACAAATAGGGCGAACTTATTCCGAGGAATTCTACGACTCCGTTCGCAAGATGCATAATTCCAAATGTCCCCTTTACTTATTTTGAGCACTAAAACACGGGATTGCTCTTTCATTTGCTTTTTGCTCATACTTTTATCGCAAGAGCCCAACAACAATGCAATTTAGTCTGGTGCCCTCGTTTTTTTACGATGAACAGTTGTTAAGGCAAGCAAAATAGGGCTTGCGGGAGACAATTTATCCAGAATGTAATGTAATGTACTCGTAAGTACATAGGACGCAAGGTCTAGCGCGATATCTTAACGGAGGACTAACTTTTTCTGGCGAGGATTTTTATCATGCGCTTGCTTACTTGCTTGCGCTGTTGTTTTCTTTCCGCTAAAAATTTAGGGTTCTTAAGAAATCCCTGCAAAGATACTGCACTTCTGGAATGAGGTTAATTGAAACTCAGTGTACAGACCACTGTGATCGCATCTTACACTGTAGTTACTTTCCGATGGCTGCTCAGTTAACAGTGTATTTAATCAAAACAGTTCGGTAGACTCTTTGCATTTCTGAGCTTGTGGGTTTAATATGGTGCTACGATTTATTTGGATATATTTTCAAATTGTAAATTTGTTGTTCTTCCTAATCTGAGCTCTTCCTGTCGAGTCGCCCAAAGATAGCACAGAGAGTCTACACCGAGTTTAAATTGTATGCCGGAAATTTTATTTAAAAACTGATTGAAGTATTATCAATATAAATTATGTTAAAAGGATACAATAGGTCCGGCGGAAAAGTTAAAAATGAGTTCAAATAAAATGCTCTATAAACTCCTCTACCGTATAACACATATTCCTTCTTAAAAATTAAGGGATAAGTAGCTATAAGTTTCTAAAGTCATATGAGCCGATTAGAACCTACAGTCATCGTAAATCAATGCCTAACTCTATTTTTATTTCTCATTTGTTTCTTGGCGAAAGGGATATCGAATTATCAGACTCCAGGTACGAATAAAACATAATCTTCTTCAAATTATAATTTCAAGGGTCCGATGATTGAAATTTGGTGGTTATCTTCGGTTCTCAAAAAGAAATATCTTTTATTTAATTTACTAGAGGAGACAAAAATTCCAAAAATGAGCCTGGCGATTGTAAGTCAATGATTTATTTATCAAAATGTCAGATTTAGCAGTAATTAAGATTTAAATAAATCGGATATTTACCGCATACTGTTTATTTATTATGAATAATCTCTTGAATAACCACCGTGACTCGTTGCGAAACCTATTTAATACATTTATTTCCTGACGAACGAATCATGAACACCTGAGTATGCGCTATTAAAATCTACAGAAAATTCGTTCAGACAACTGTGTGATTCAAAATTCACCCGCACTTCGCCCTGGCGCCACTTTCTCAGATTTTACTTTTCTTGTATCTGCAAATTATTACGAATGGCGGTTCATTAAATTCAAAGAAGTACATAAACGCAAGATAATGTTAACTTTGCTCATTTTTAAGAAAGAAGCGGAATTCGCCTAGTTCTGGCAATAGACCGTGCTTACATGAGTATTTTTCTTACCTGGTGTGCTCACGCGCTGACTGATACAGCCTTAACTTGAGGATAAGCCGATGGAACGAAGAAAAAGTCTTCGCTTTGTAGAGACATGAGGGTTAACTTGCTCCGGGTCATCGATTTTCTCCCCAACACTTAATTGTAACGTACAGCCACACCTTCTGTGATTTATGAGACGGCGCAAAGTGGTGGAGAAAGCATAAAAAGTGAGAAAATACGCCTTAATGACTAAGCAGAGCGAAATTGTTGACTCTTACGCGTTCTCATGGAAACGGGGAATTAGCGCAGACCGCGTGATTTAGAGAGTTCTTCCAGGTACTTAATATCAAGATGAGCCAATTTTCATGGTTCTAGCTCATTGTAAACGAAGTCCACACTATGAACTGGACTAAAGGTAGAACTGGGTCAAAGGAATTGAACTTTTTCTCGATAAAAAATTGTTGCATCCGAGGGTCCCTCGGGAGGGGGCCTCGACGTTAACATTATCGTGCACTCAGCCCTATACCACAAAACTATCATGGATTCATAATAATTCCGTGTAGTTAAACGTGGGTCATTAGATGAATTCACTTACTTATAAATTGCATTTCAGAATTTTTGGGAGAGACTTTATAGGCTATATCAAATGACTGAGGTCAATTGGATGATTGATGATCGTACCTGGTGGAGTGAAAAGTATTGTTCACAATCATGATATATAAGTTTGTACATAATCGAACACTTCCTTTCGTTAAGTGTATTAAGTATGTGAAATATTGATTATACAGTCGGTCATTAATCCGCTATAATTTACGGGAGGGCCTCTGACAACGAAGTGAGTAACGCGTTCGAATTCGGTAAAAGGAGTCCCGGTTTCGATTCCCAGTGGAGGCTCACGTGCGAAATTACCTTTGCTCTCAAAGCACTTCTAAAATTTCTTCCACCATAATTTTCAGGCAATGATGAATGACTGGGATTGAGAATTTTTCGAAACGAATAATAGTGTTTTAATTATTAATTACTCATAAAACAAAACTGACCACCTTTAATAATATAACTGTCAAATTGAATTGAGGCCTTGCCTTGAAATCCATAGAGGTACCGATTGTAAGCAAGCATCAGTATGTACATTGAAGAAATTCGAGCATGAAAGTACATTTTAGTATCGATTAAGTATATTGCGTATCTGGTTTCGTTGCATTTATATATTAATGTAATATATTTTATGATACATATATATATATATATGTATCATAAAATATATTACATTAATATATTTATGCAACGAAATATATGAATATATTTTAAATTGTATTGCACAAACATTTACACAACACCATAAATGCAAATAAAGCATTATACATTTATTATATTCGTGCAATTTTATTGTTTATTTTATTAAATTTAAAAGAAAAATTAAATGTCTGAGCTCGTTTCATAAATCATATCTAAATGTCACGATCCCAAAAGTACCGCCAACTCCATCTTCGCCGCTTAAGTTCTCCGGCATTTCAAATCGACGTCCTTTATATCTTCAGAAATAAATGAAAGACTGTTCTTTGTGTAGGTTAACACGAATTCGAGCAAAACCCAATGTTTTCCACTTATTTTTGGTTTTCTTATTAATTGAAGAAAACTGCGTCCCTGAAATCCTTTGGCATCATCAAAATCTCTTCTTAGGGATGATACAAATGAAATAAGGAGTCTCTTTCGAAGTCTCCAAATTATTTACAAACCTCAGTAAGTGGATCATCCCCATGGCTTCCGTCTTGATATAAACATCTCCGCAATTTGGAGTGCTTCCCACTCAGCCGTCTTCCCTCACAAAAGAACTGCCTTTTCTTCTCTCATTTTTATAACCCACTTTTATTTTGGCAACGGAAGATGGAGACGTATATATCCTTCATCTGTATGATAAAGTTACTCGAAAACAGCGCAGGATAAAGAATTGAAGAAAATGGGTTCCGATGCGATTTCAACGCTCCCGCGAGTTTCTCGTTATGGCAAACGGTCTTGTGTGCATGCGGCATTTTACTGCAAATCTAAAAAGTCCTCCCAAATCGAGAGGCAGTCGTGGACGGATAATCCGCCGTCGGATAATCGCCTCTCACAATCACTCTTGAAGCAAAGCCACGGTCGTCAAATGTTTATTTCTGAAAGAAATCCCCGCTTCGGGTAGGAAATACTTCGCATTGTCACCCGTCACTGCCGTTATTATTCGGTCATATCCTTCGCCTATGACGTTGCAAACTCCTTCTTAAATCCGCGGAAATATGGAATCCGTAGTCTCTCATTCGATAACTTTTACATTTGACGGATTAGAAATTATGAGGCATCGAAAGTGAGAACAAAATTTCCTTTCCATATTAAAAGTTAATCCACAAGCTCAAAAACAAAAGAAAAGATAGGCAAAGATGCTATTTTCTATGAAACACAAGAATAGGTAGCCGGAACGCTTTGAAATGTATATGAGTGTATAACTACATGAACATTCCTAAATAACTTAACTTAAAGATATAACAATGAATACATTAATTTAACATAATTTAATATAATTTCTATACCTCGATACCATCGATGTATGAATCAAGTTCGAAAATGAATCACGCGGCGAAGAGGTCAAGGAGAGAGTATTTAAATCATCTCTTTATTCATTTATCACATAGGATGAGTTAAAATAAGCTTTATGCCTGGTGGTATTCAAAGTCCTTAAAGGGACGATATTAAAGATATGTGTTCTTGCCGGGTTCACCCTAGTCGGGAGGATAACCTTTTTAAAAACCTTCCGAAGGCAGTACGTCATACAATGTAATGCAATCTTGTTAATAAAATATTAGAAAATTTACAATTCCGCAATGGAAACTATAAACTAAACTATAAACTAAACTATAAACTAAACTATAAACTAAACTATAAACTAAAGAAGTGGTATTTGCATTGCTAATATAACGCGATGAAGAACCATCGAAGGTGTAATATTCTTTCGTAGATTTCTACGCACTCCATTGTCTTTTTCTCTAATTACCAACAATTTATCCAAGCTTGAGGATATCGCAGATTAAAGTACATAAAATATAGTAATCTATTAATTGATTACTTCAAAGTCCATGCAGTGATTATTAGTGTAAGTTAATGTACTACTTTAATGATATTCATATTGAATTAAATGAAAAAAAATTATTGGATAATTAATAATAATTAACTAATATTTTAATACAAATGATATTGGAATGATTATGTGAAGCGAGGGTGGAAAACCTCTAACTTTTAAACTTATTTAGTTCACCATAAAGATTGAGGTTCCGTAAGCCATAAAGTCTAGAAGATCTGGAAGAAAGCCATCTCGACAGTGTACTCTGTTTCGTATGCGTATGAATAATTTTAGTTGCCACAGCATTTACGGAGATGGATGTGCGATATTCCCTCGAAAATGCATTTTTGGATTGAAATATGTCGCGGCGGGTGTGCAAATGCACTTTTGAGGGCACCCACATAAATCCTCCGTTGGGCTATAAAAGTTGGGAAAAGACATTTAACGCTCTCGAAAACTACTGTAATATCCCTCGATAAGTCGTTAAAACTGCTTAGAGAAGCAATTCTTCGTAGAAATTGAATGAAAGCACAACCGTAAAATGCCAAAATATGAAATTTGTGGGAAAATGTGTGCCTTCTCCACGTCAGTTTCGCACGTAAGTGACAGAAATATGTACGCATCAAACTTTTATATGGTTCTGAAGACTTAAAGTTGGCAGAGTTTTCATTAGCACATAATTGCACTATTATTCTGGAAGCAGAGTTCAAACTGTAGATTCTGGTGCGAGATAGTATCGAAGTAAATTGCAGCCGCAGATGACGTGGTTGCTTTACGTGCTGAAACTTGTTTGTGACGATCTTCCTCGTGTTTTTTACCCTTTTCTCTCCGATTCGATCTCCACTTGTCTTCAGTTCAGGATTTTCAGACGATTACCTGCCGAAACGGAAGTAAAAAAGTAATTTTCAGAAGGAAAAGAAACACGGTTTCGTTGATAAATAAGATATTTTAAGTTAAGATATTTAAAGCTCGTTTTCAAAACGCTAACGTAAAGAAATATTTGTGATTGGTTGTATCAATGTGACATCTTATAAAGTATTGGTACTTAAGCTGTGTTTGCATCTAATGAGAGAATTACCTGCCTATTATGCTATAAATAATAATACATAATAAAACTACAATAAATCTCTTATCTCATACTTCAGAAAATAGGTAAATAAAGAAGAAATTAAATATATTTTCTTAATATTAAATTAAATTAAAAATTTTAATATTTTTCCTCTGACATATTAATAAAGTGGTACCTAATTTTTCTTTAAATTTCGGAGGATTTATCAATTAGTGTGAAATTAGTAATAAAAAATTTAGTTCAGTATTTCTATCATTTAATGAAAATAAATTGAATAATTTAATACGAATAAGGTTAAATTCTTCTCCCAGAAAATTCACTCGTTTTCTATTTTCAAATAATTTCATTAAGGTGTCGAGTATAGGATAATGACCCCCTAAATATGAGGATATGATATTGAGGGAGCTTCCATCGTGTTAAAAAATAAAAACCAGAGGTATAAATGCCAGAAATTGAGATACGAATTCTATTAAAATCTTGATTACACTTTTTTTTGAAAATTCTTTCGATCGGAAAACATTCAGCCAGAACATATTTAGTACAAAATATTTCCTCCAACTTTTCTATAATTTGAAAAATGGCAGCGGAAGATTTCTACCTATAAATAAACGAAAGTTAGCAAAGAAAACTAAATCTGAAATCCCACAATGGTTGCAAAGTAGCTGCCTAATCGTTACTTTGGCAAAATATTTATATCTATGGCACACTTTATTAGTACCAACTGCGGGCAATCTCAAAGCGATATTTGAATGTACAGTAGAGAGAAATGGTAATGCAGTCAAGTGTTGTTTGTAAGTCAGAATATCCATCCATTACATACGCCTCAATGGTGGGCTTTCTAATCCATCAATCGAGATAGCTGCGAACCCTCTGAGTCGAGATAGCTGCGAACAATATTCACACGTGCGTGAGCATAAGAAACAAATGAGGTGTCGGATGCGACGCCACGCGCAAGCGGGTTAATGGAGCGAAATCTCTCGGCGTCCGCATTACCGCGATCAAAAGGCGATTTCTTGGACTTACAACCTTCCGTATCGGCAGCCAAAGCTGATTGCGAACTTTTGCTAAGCATACGTTGAGTGAGCTCAGGGGGCTCATACTACGTTAAGTATGCTTAACGTACGCTGAGTTTGCAGAGAAAGTTCCGCTTAGTGCGCTGCCACGTTGAGGAATATTATTACGAACTTGATCTATATCCTCGCCTACTCGTAACTTCAGAATTTCATCCAGAATATGCGATTATAAGAGAGTATATTCAGTAAAATTTTGTAAACTTGCTTAACCATGAAAAGAATTAATTTTAAATTATATATATTTTGTTCATTTGGTTATTTTTCTTCTTTTTTCAAACTCGGTTACGACTACTCACTTTATTTTAAAGAACTTTTGAAAAATTAGAACATCATTATTACTGACTTTAATTCTAATATTCCGAAAAAAATAACTAAGAAAAAGATCTTGAAGATTAATAAAAATAAATTAGCCCTTATCTTTTAAATTAGTCGGGCATCACAACGTAACATTCACAAAACTTTTACGGCTAGCGTTTAATTCTCCAAAGCTAAAGCAGCCCATCTATATTTTTTAAAGGGAGAAGATATGAAAACATACGGAGTTCACTGAAATATAATACACGTACTCTTCAGGAAAGGAAAAACTTGTTTGAATATTTCAATATAATTTAGTATATTTCTAAAATAAATTCCTGGAGACTTCATGAGATTAATCGGTGTTACACTTGTCTTTAACACTTAAAAGAAGGATCTAATATAGAGGCTATTAGCTTCGCAGCAATTAAAAGTTATATTATGGGACAAATTGACTTCGGTTGCTCATCTAGTAGTTTGCATTACTGATTAATATTCTAAAGCTAATGAGCCAACACTTTGAGCTCTTCTAGTAATTTTAGAGGTTCATAATTAACTTGCATAAATCCATTATCTACCAATACAGTATACAGTATAATAAATACAGTATTAAAATATTTATGCGAGTATATTTCCTGAAGTATATATTTCTTGACGAAATATTGGAAGAAAACCATTCACGATCATTTCATAATTTTAATTAGTCTCAAATGTAGTATTTAATGATGTTATTACTCTCAGATGAATTGCCTATAAAACTCGAACCTTTAAAGAGAAATTGCACATCGGAATTTATGCGACCTCAAACTTTAAATTAACTGCCAAATTTCGTTAATTTACGATATTGGGAATAATTTAGTAAATTAGATAATTAACCTTTCATTCGATAGCAGTAAATTCGGCGGTGGGTAATGAGATTCCGAATCATCCAACTTGATCGAAAAACTGCAACACGAGTTAAAGCGGAGGAATTCTGACATTCGATATTAATTTTTTTTCTGCGGATCTAAATTTAATTTTCGGCATATTGGAAAGCTCTCCGCGAGTATTTAACCTCCGGGATCTATTCGCATTCCCTTCATCTACGGAATTCATTAACTTTTCGAAAATCGGATTGCAAAAAAATGAGTGGTGGCGATTAAAACAACTTCGCAAACGAAAAAAGTTTGTGCGGTCAGCGAATGAAATCCTACTTGAATCATCTCTTTCGATCGGATTAAACTTTAATTTTCACGTTCTCTTTGCCGTATTTGATTTCAATGTTATACGTTCACAAGGGAGTGCGTGATTATTTTGCTCACGACTTCTTTTGTTTTACATCACCAGCTTTGAAAATAATTGGCGTACCATTTCAATTAAGATATACCGAAATAACATGACGAACTCGTTCGAGAGAGATTTTTTTTCGAAATACTGGAATATCGTCACTTAAAGAGTTATCGAGAGTCATTCGGAAACCATTCTCAGTCCCAATAAACTTTTCCAGGTAAATATCATTGACTGTAATGTTTGAAAAGATTGCGTTTGAATTGCAATTGGTAGTAAAATCCGTGGAAAACCATGCTACCTGGAAAAGAATATCCAATTCAAAGAGCTGCTATATTTGCCAGCTATTGTATTTAATAGATTTATGTAAAAGAAATGAACTATTACAAATTATTAGGAAATAAAATTTCTCGCCTATTACAGATTTACAGATTTTGAGTATTTTAAAACAAGTATATAAACATATACGAATTCATTTCAATTCGATGCCTTAATATAGTACTCGTGGTCATTTTTGTCAAAGAGAAAGTTAAATTGGCTTCTGACGCATTTGTAAATTATATTACATCCGTGGCCGCATGAAAAATAAAACACACGAACCGCTGTGCTGAATTTTCCCTTTGCCGTGACCTTTTCCGGGAAAGATGAGTAACGCAAAGGGGAAAATGTAATATGAAGGCTGTCCGAAAAAGTTCGGGTCCACTCCTATATATCGAATCTTTTTGATTTACGCGTCGGTCATATAAATTATAATCGACGTCCCTTATATTTTCGTAGGCTGTATTTGGCGGCCATTTTTCTTTCTGTCTCACTCCACTTTCCCAATTCTAATCCTTTCCACTTCTTCTCCTTCAGATTGACAGTTTAGTTATCTTGACGTCCCAGCGCAACAGAACCACTCAATGTACCTTCCCTTTAATTGCTCACTCTCAAACTCTCTTTTTCCAATAATCGAAGAATCCGATGTCCATTCTCCTTTACATCTCTTCCTCTCTGCCTCCATTTTCATTCTTTTTTTTTCAGATTTCTTACTCACTCCGCAAGGAAGAGATTGAACTCGAAGGGTTCGATGTTGATAGGCATTTCAAATGGACTTGTAACATCTAGGTAATTCTTCGTTGAATGCATTTGGTTACTTGTGGAAGAGAAGAAAGTTGAAACACGGCTGCTAATGAATTAGAGGTTTAGAAACACTCCGTAAACCGTATAACGGAATAAAATTTTGGGATTTTCCCAGAAATCGGTAATCCGGAGCTTCCCTTTTGTCACTAAATGCGAGTTCTGTTGCCGACATACGACTTACGGAGTGTTTTTCAGCCTCTAATTTTGTTACTTACCTATGAGTACTAATTTAAGACTGACTCTCCATCACAATATTTCTTTCGACTTCCGCATTGCAACTTTCGATGAGTTGCATTTTCCAAAGAGGAAAGCAAAACTCTTCTCCTTGATTAGTGACTTATACGTTTGTAATATATAATAAATATATATAATTTAAGATCAGTTCTAAAATAAGATGTTACGATCGGTTGGTTTTGTGGTCACGAAAAGCTCAAATTCGTTCGTTGTACTTAAATTCCAATTCAGTCTTCTTCTTCTTCCTCTCCTCAACCCTAAGGTCGGTGGCCATAAATTGAGTGTTATTTTTCAAAAACGTAACACAAATCACCAGAATTTATAGGAAAATTTGCCGTAGAGTTTGCATATGTCGTTGTTGTTAGTCTAAGTATATTTTCACTAAAATATGCATGGGATGTTTTCAACATTTGATACACGTAAAACCAATGATAGTTTTCGATGATTTAGTGGTCCGTGAGTAAATTTTCGAGCCGTGTACGGATTCAAGCATGAATTTATTAATCAAGCATATTATAAGGGATTCCTCAAGTGAACCTCCATTTCGGAAATACTACTGAGTTTCACTGACGCAGATTATATGTTTTTTATTAATTAGCGGTGCTTTACTTTTTCAGTTTTTATGTAGTTGGTGTCCTGAAAAGCGTCGAAAATCTTTGAGCCTTAAGACTTAATTGGAAGAATAGAGTGACGATGGGAGATCTTAGGAATTGGAGCCGAAACATGAGTGAGCTGTATAGCCTAAAGAAAATTTTGGCGCGTGACAGGAAACAAAAATTTCGGGAACTAACAAAAAATAGGGAGTTTTGCTAAAATTCGTCACCAACTTGAACCCAAGCCAAATTTTTAATATTGAGAAAAAACATTCAAAATTTTTTTAGTGAAAGGAAGCCGTTCGAAAAAGAAAACAGTTATCGGGCGACTATCAAAGAGTTATATCATCGATGTAGAATAAGCAAGTTAATTGCTGTTGTCAAAGCCTTATTGTATTTATCCAATAAAATTTTGATCCAGCATCATCCTCTAATTACTTTTACTAAAACACTTCAAACCGTTCAAAGGATAATGCATTTATACCTGCTTCCTCAGTTAGTATCCGATTAAAATCTCATTCCAATGCCGAAAATGTTAATATTAAAAAAATAATGAGCAATTATAAAAAGTAAATTGTTCTATTCGTGATCCTCAGTTTATGAATCGCTTTTATTATCATAAATATATCACTGTTATTTTGGATCTTTTATGCACAATCTATAATATTATGTATCGACATTTTTAATTGATTGTAACTGTGTTCTGTGTAGATGCTTGTTTATAGCTATACTAGAAAATATGTGCATTTTCCACGGGAGGTTTGGTTTTTGAGGGGTTTCCCTCCCATCATTGGGCAAATGCCGGGCAAATTTTATTATTAATTTCTTACGCCCCCTTGTCCGTTGCTACCTGGTCCAGTAACCGAATTGCAACGTAGTATAAAATAAATAAAATTTAACATATAAAATAGAGAACGGTGCAAAAATGATAAAGTAAAAACGCCGATGTGACTGAGAATGGTGAAAAACTATATCCGAGCCATTCTATTCTTATTTCTCTATCCTATCGTAGTTTGGGAGAATCTCATCAATGTTTCATATCTGTTTCCTCAATAGAACATCTTTTTCGGCTCTGGATTCCGTATCCATTCAACAGTCATCGTATTTTTCCAATGGTATCCCAGCCTTTTCTTTCCCCTATTTGTCTGTTCCTCCATCTCCTTTCTCCCTCTGCCCGACTTAATCCGTTTACCCAACACGAGAACCAATATCAACGTAACGGTTGGTAAAGAATATTTTAGAATTTCTTGGAAAGGTTTCTTTAATCGATTATGTTTCTTTTCAAGGTCTCCACCTCTCATTTACATCACCGATTTCGTAAATTCTGAAAGGAAGAAATTAACGAGAGCAAGGAATTTCAACTTTTATTTCATTGATTTCTAATTTGCTTCTACGCTTTCATTCTTCTTCCTTGAATAATTTCAAAGGGAATTATTCTGAGATAAGAATTTGTGAAAATCTGAAAACTTTTGCTGGTAATTTTCATCGCAGGCATTACAATATAAGATACCAAACAATAGGTTTTGTTTTTTTATATTTACTTCCATCCCTGCTGTACATTTATTTCCATAAAGTTTAACTTTGACACCTTTTAGTAGCATCCATTCATTTACTGAGCAATAACTTCTCTACACCGCAAACAATATGAATAAAGTATCTGTGTTTATGATGCATTCTATTTTAATCTCACCCCTTTTACTTGCCTTCGATACGAATCATTCAAACGCCGTTTTGGGGAAGTCGTTGAACGCAGTAACTCACCGTTGTGCCGTGTTTCAGCAAAATGACTGCATCAGCTAAGTCAGGAATCACAGAATACGAATTATTGGCTGTCACGATTCCTCGCACAATACATTAAGGTGATTCCAGTAAACCAGTTTGAAGCGCATATGTAAATAGGTGGGGGTATATTTAAGTTTGCAATTTCGATTTCAATTAATTAATTAATAAATCAATTCAATTAATTTCAAGAGGGATGCAATCGGGGTAATAAGGGTACTAGTAGAACGAAGCCTTTAACGAACGAAGAAGAAATTTAAAAAAGAATATATCTGCATGTTTTGTCGATTTTGAAAAGGCTTTCGATAGAGTTCAATGGCCAAAATTAATGGGAATTTTAAAGAAATTGCGTTGGACTGGAAAGATAGGCGTTTGGTGCAAAATTTGTACTTAAATCAAACAGCGCGAGTTAGAATAACTGAGGGAGAGTCGGAATGGGCAGAGTTAGGGAGAGGGGTAAGACAAGGATGCCCATTATCACCATCGCTTTTTAATATATATGCAGAGGAAATGGTGAATGAAGCTTGGGAAGAAATAAGCAAGGGAGTGATAGTTGGAGGGAAAGTGGTAAAGTCAGTAAGATATGCAGACGATAAAGCTATTGTGTGCGATTCCGAAAGGGGTTTACAAATACTAGTAAATGCACTAAACGATAAGGCAAGGGAATATGGAATGAAAATTAACGTAAGTAAAACTAAGGTAATGAGATTCACTAAGGGAAAGAAGGCTAAATTAACGATCAGGGTCGATGGGGAAAAACTAGAGCAGGTGGACAAATTCTCGTACTTGGGTAGTGTTCTATCTTGGGATGGGAGGTGTGGAGATGAGGTTCGAAAAAGAGTAGCATTGGCCAAGGAAGCTTTTATGAAGCGAAGGGAATTAATGACAAAGGGTCTCGATAAAGGAATCAGGAAAAGATTGGTAAAATCCTTGATATGGAGTGTTTTGCTATATGGGTGTGAAACGTGGACCTTACGAAAAGAGGACATCAAAAGATTGGAGGCATTTGAGATGTGGGTGTGGCGTAGAATGGAGAAGGTGAGCTGGGTGGATAGAAAAACAAACATAGAGGTGCTAGAAATGGTTGGGGAGGAAAGGGTTTTAATTGAAGTAATTAAGCGCCGACAAAAGAAATGGGTGGGTCAGATATTGAGAGGAGAGGGATTGCTGAAGAATGTAATTGAGGGTAGAATGCAAGGAAAAAGACAGAGGGGAAGGCAAAGGCAGAAAATGTTAGATGACATAAAGGGTGGGGTAAGTTACCAGGTAGCGAAGGAAAAGGCTATGAATAGGGAATATTAGGGCACATGGACCTACCGAAAGGTAGAACACTTATGTATGCAAGTATATTTAATTTGTTTTTTGACCAATGGAATTCTAATTTGACAACACTTTCGATCAAATTGGTCCTCATTGGACTTGTGTCGTTTAACATCTTCTATAGGGTATGTATGTACGTTTATCCGTGCAGTCGCCAGAAAATCGTAACGTCTTTTACCGAAGGTTATGAATGATGAGTTACTTACAGTTCATAGAGAATTATGTATTAAATTTTATTTTATCATTAAATATTAATTATGTATTAAATGTTAATTTATTTAAATTAAGTAATAAGTGATGTTAATTATGGACAAAAGAAAATACATTTTCTTTTATAACACTTGTCTTTTAGGTGAAACTTGAGTTGTAATTCTTCTCTCTCAGTTATTATCCTTTTTTACTGTTTCCTTTTGTGGATCACTTGCTTTTAATTTCAGATTCAAGACAATCTGAGACATACCGTTATAATTAAGCATCAATACGTCATTACAAATTATTCTGCCAGTGGAGTAACTCGGGGTCGCATTTCAGTGGTTAGAATATCTGCCCGGAAAAGGTATGGGTTTGACGCATACGTCACGTCGATATATTACAGTATTACTACGTCCACGTCCATTTTTATCCTTAAAAATGGGAAATTCCATAATTGCGAGTAAACTAATTTAACCATTTTTTTTCTTTTAACTTGAAATAAACGATACCTCTTTCGGTTTCTCGTGGATACCGATAAACATGATATTTTAGTATTGAGGTGTCCGTTCGACACCAATTGAGTATCTAGGAACTCCGTAGCCTTCATGCAAGGGTTTTACTCAGCCGCAAATGAGCTCTTAGACACTCAGACATCATAGAAAGCGCAGCCTTAAACAACCAACTTTCACATTCATTAGCGATTCGGAAAAAGTGCTGCGTACATTACGATAACAGGAGAACAGTTGCTTCAATCATGTTCGTCCTTGAAATTGCCTCTTATTCGCGCGCGCTCGCTTCGGTCCCATTACTGCCGAGGGAAAGTTGATGGTTTTGGAAAGAGATTCCTCCCCAAGAACAATGAGATGGGTAAAAGGCATAGAGCACTCTGAGTAGGGACTGAGTTTTACGCGAGCTGAATGAAATTTGCGTCCGGAAGCCTATCACTCCGTCCCCTCTCTCCGCCATTCTCTTCCCATTCGACGCTCACTTGAACGCACGAGTTGACGGCCATGGAGAACAGTCGAAGCGCGCTGAGCAGGAAAGGGAAATTTTGACGTTTTTCCGGAGTGGGGAGGCTCCTGGCGGGAGGGGAGGAAAGGATGTGATTGGTGACTGTATATATGGAGAGGAATATAGATATGAAGGGTGGAATGAATAAAGGAAGAAATGGAGGCACGAACGGAGTAATAAATGTAGGGTTAGATGGAGAAAGAAGGCGATAAAGAAGGAACGTCTAAGAGGAAAAAGATGTCGGAACGAACGAAAAAATGAGCAAATCAAACAAATGGGAATATTTAGAGCAGGCCTAAGTACATAGGGCCTCGAAGCCAAATGCGACCCGCTTCAGTTACCGCTACGGCTTTTGTTGGTATTATGTTTTAACAAAGATTGTATTAATATTACCATATTTGAGGAATAATGTACACATTCCTGTATACGGCCAAACATAAAAATGAGTGGATTTACGAAGAAAAAGGTCACCCTTCTTTATGATGACATTATTAAACAAACCGAGAGAAGAAGGTATAAAAGTTGTCGCGAAAAATGTGACAAAAATTGCGATATATTTCTGGACATTTCATGCGACCTAAGAAGTGGAATGTGTGTCACGTGTGTGAATGTAATTCGGAAGAAATTATGGATTCTGCATGAAATCTATTTAGTCAATTCTCAAATGTAATTATTCTATTTATAATAAATTATCCTTATAGCATAATAATATCTTCGATACACAACTTTATTTAACATTACCAACACTATTTTTATATATCTTAAATGTTTCAAAAGCTAATGCTTCACACCAAAGCGCATCAAGCATAGTGAAAGTAAAAACCTAAAGCAATAAAAATACGAGAAAATATTGCAAATATGAAAATTAAACCTAATGGGATGAAAAAACATTCGGATTCTTGGAGAAAGCGCCAGGAGGTGAAATCATTTTGAAAAAATTAAACAAATCAATAAAATGAAGAAAATTGAAGATTAAATGCTGGAAGGACGTGCCTTCCGAAATTCCTTCAAGACGGAATAAAAGAGACGAACTGGTTTGATTTATGATTTTCCGCCAGGAAACACAAAAGAGACNAAATCTTGATCCCTCGACGAGCGAGTTTTCGTGCTGTTTCCATTTCGCATCCTTTAAAAGTCCCTTTTTCGTTCCTTTCCCGTTAATGAAAAACCTCATCCTAGTTACCTTTTTTTCGGAATTTCCTTACACAACATGTTACCCCCAACAGTTAGATGTCCCTCATTTTTAACCCAGAATTCCCGTTGCAGAGACGTCTCGACGCCGAAAAGGGAACTCTCTCCCTATCAATCTGCGCAGCCAATCCAAGTTCTCTTCTGAAAAACTTCGCTTTCGTTTGATTCGGTCGGAGTAAAAAAGTCTCGACGAAAGGAGTGTTTTTTTCGCTAATGATTCCACTCGAAAGGACGATTGCCGGCGTTTCGCTGATGTTTCTTATCGGATTCCTTTAAGACTTTGGACGTCAAGGATCGGATTCTATAGTGATTTCCTTCGAGCGGAAGAAGTTATCGCTCGACAGTTCACTTTCTCCAGATTGAGATCAGATCTCTGCAGAATTTCCCTGAGAACATTGTAAAAAGTCAACCGTTGACTTTTGCCTATCGTTTATCAGCGTCAAACGGTAGATCTTAAACACTTTAGTTGTTGGACCTGAAGCTATGATGTACAGTAAAGGAGAGAGTTGCTTAAATCGCACCGCTTCCCAAATCGCACCACAGATATACTACGCTTCGGTCTTATCTATCACCAGCGGTTGCAGCTTCTAACATCCCCAAGTACGCCTTACTTGGGTTGTGGCCAAGTAATAAGTGGTGTGTGTTAATTTTAAGAAAATAAGGGCTTCTCGAGCTACATTTTCGGATTATCATAGGAATATAGATGGCAGGAGAGTCTTATTTCTTTCGGTTTAGTTAAATATTATATTTGTGTACTCTCTTAGGTTACATTTAGCCATTACTACTGCGGTATTCACACGCGTTTAGGCAGGGAAAATAAATTCTTTCTGACCGATATAGATAATGCGCATGAAAGCATATTAATTTAATGGTGAATGTTTAGCATACTTTATATGAATCTGAAATGCGCTCCCTTTGATTTTCCTCTTTGGAAATTATACCAAAGATTTTAATATAGTGAGATGGGTCCTAAAGGTCGTGATCATTTAATGCGATTTTTTCCCGTTTTCGAGTGAAGAATCTTTTCGTTTCGGCTTGTATTTTTAGGCTAATGATCCTTAAAGCTGGCTCAGATAACATTCTAGGCATACTTTTTATAAAGATACCCTTAATTTGGATCCGTTCCCTGTATAAATTTCAATATTAAAGAGCTTTTTCTCGCCCAAATCAAATAAGAAGGTGAAAGATATTCAATTTTTCTTGAAACAAGAGCTACCAAAAACATTAATCCTCCTTGAAATTGGTTTCGTTGCAAAATACGTTAAGAATTACACTCGGTAATAAAAACTACAAGGACTAGATTTTGATTTAGTGGTATCTCTATATAAGTATGAATTTATAAATAGAAGTAATTAATAGTTATGCTGGAACATTAACGACTTCGTGCTTCGACGGCAACGGCGAATTAACTTTAAAGGAATGAAGACAGTTGTCAATAACTACTTATTCCTTGGGATAATAGATAAGTTAAAAGCAAAGTAAAATAGGGAGTTAAAAAAGAAACAAAGAAACAAATATATTTTTCTAAGGGGCAATTGAAAAAGTTTGATTTTTGATTGAGAATAGATTTCTGGAGACATATTATATGACTTATACGTTTGTAATATATAATAAATATATATAATTTAAGATCAGTTCTAAAATAAGATGTTACGATCGGTTGGTTTTGTGGTCACGAAAAGCTCAANCTACTTATTCCTTGGGATAATAGATAAGTTAAAAGCAAAGTAAAATAGGGAGTTAAAAAAGAAACAAAGAAACAAATATATTTTTCTAAGGGGCAATTGAAAAAGTTTGATTTTTGATTGAGAATAGATTTCTGGAGACATATTATAAGAATAATAAGAATTAATTTTTAATAAAAGAATACTAAGAATTTTTTTATTAAGAATAGATTTCTAGAGACATAAATACTGGATCAGCATTCTCTCACGGAACTGAGTTTTGGTTCCAACTATTCCTCAACTAGGGAGGACAATTTGTATATTTATTATACTTCCACCGATTGTAATGAGAAGGCGTATTTGTCACGAGCAATGGCAACCTTGTAAATTTATGCAATAAATCGAACAAAGGATCTCGCGTTGTACGTCCTAAGGACGTTATGAAAATTTACCAAGATAAACTGTCACTGCTAAGTAATTAAATCCATCCTAACTGAAAAGAGCAATGCCTTTCAATCAAAACTTCAACCTGAGGAATACTTAAGATTGTATTCCTTTCATTCTCAGCATTTCCGTCAATGGCGCTAATAATTCTCATAGTTTTTGCATTCTTGTGAATATTTTAGGAATGAACCTACTGATATTTCCTTATTTCAATTCCTAAGATAATATACTCCTGAAAATCAATTCAAAAGAACTCGATAAAATTGACACACGAAATAGAGGTGTAAAAAGAGCAAATATTTCGATATGAAAGTAATAATTAAAGAATCTAATGTCATTATATAGTGCGATAAAATTTTGTAAGAAAAATTAAAAACATTTAGCAATATTTTCATCCTTTAACAGTGGAATATCTTTTTTCGACGAAAAATGAAATGTTTCTTACCAGGGGCGGATTAATAATTAGGCGTAATAGGCGCTAGCTCAGGTCCTTAACGTTATGGGTGCCTCAATGAGAATGTGCTTCAAAATTAAAAATAACTTGTTTCGGGTTTTCGATTCAAAAGAGAATTATTATTGAGTTTCTACATAACGTTTGTAGTATATATTGCTCGTGTCACTATGTAATGTAAAATATCTATCCATTATTCATTACAGTGCAAAGAAATAGTATGAATTGTAATTCAAAAATGATTTGTTCATTCTTACAGTATGAAAACGAGTGAGATTTCTAAGGAATTTATATTTGTGTATTTTATGAAAATATTCGAATTTTTGCTCACAATTCCAAGTAGTGGGCTGATCTTTGCGCCTCTGAGAGCTTAATTCCGCTCTGTTTTACCGCAACAGGATTTGTCGAATCACAAAGTGCAGGCTCAACTACTAAATTAAAATTTCCCCTCTCAAAGTGTGCACATAACAGCATAAAACCGGCCGAGGTAAAATTTCTGGTATTTTTCTACTAATAAAAAGATTTTCGAGAGTAACGAGCCCATTAGCTCACTTTATCGCGGTTCCTTAAATATATTTTTCTCTAAATATCCTCTCGAGAAACAGCGGCTATTACCCGGCATTAAATTCTGCCACTTTAAAGGAATTAAAAAGGAAACTTTCCGACCCCAAATTCACTTACGGGAGCCCTTTTTTGTCTTTTTTAAATCGCCTCGACAACAAAAAAGGGGTCTTTCGAAAGAAGAAAGTCCTCATTTTTCCATTCATGTTTATCAGCAGAATGCGAAAAAAGTTCCCCGTCGCATAACCTAACGATCCGCGGGTCGACGTCAAAATCTCGATCCCTCGACGAGCGAGTTTTCGTGCTGTTTCCATTTCGCATCCTTTAAAAGTCCCTTTTTCGTTCCTTTCCCGTTAATGAAAAACCTCATCCTAGTTACCTTTTTTTCGGAATTTCCTTACACAACATGTTACCCCCAACAGTTAGATGTCCCTCATTTTTAACCCAGAATTCCCGTTGCAGAGACGTCTCGACGCCGAAAAGGGAACTCTCTCCCTATCAATCTGCGCAGCCAATCCAAGTTCTCTTCTGAAAAACTTCGCTTTCGTTTGATTCGGTCGGAGTAAAAAAGTCTCGACGAAAGGAGTGTTTTTTTCGCTAATGATTCCACTCGAAAGGACGATTGCCGGCGTTTCGCTGATGTTTCTTATCGGATTCCTTTAAGACTTTGGACGTCAAGGATCGGATTCTATAGTGATTTCCTTCGAGCGGAAGAAGTTATCGCTCGACAGTTCACTTTCTCCAGATTGAGATCAGATCTCTGCAGAATTTCCCTGAGAACATTGTAAAAAGTCAACCGTTGACTTTTGCCTATCGTTTATCAGCGTCAAACGGTAGATCTTAAACACTTTAGTTGTTGGACCTGAAGCTATGATGTACAGTAAAGGAGAGAGTTGCTTAAATCGCACCGCTTCCCAAATCGCACCACAGATATACTACGCTTCGGTCTTATCTATCACCAGCGGTTGCAGCTTCTAACATCCCCAAGTACGCCTTACTTGGGTTGTGGCCAAGTAATAAGTGGTGTGTGTTAATTTTAAGAAAATAAGGGCTTCTCGAGCTACATTTTCGGATTATCATAGGAATATAGATGGCAGGAGAGTCTTATTTCTTTCGGTTTAGTTAAATATTATATTTGTGTACTCTCTTAGGTTACATTTAGCCATTACTACTGCGGTATTCACACGCGTTTAGGCAGGGAAAATAAATTCTTTCTGACCGATATAGATAATGCGCTATGTACATGTGTATATGAATATATAAGGAAAGCTTTAATAAAAATCCCAGAAGAAAGCGGTCGTGATATTTGTCTGAGAGTACCAAAGCTCGAACCCAGATCTTTCAATATGGTGCTCCAAGTCAGATCATTCAGATATTCAGAGATTTCCAATCGAAGAACAAAGAATTCTTTTAGAGACTGATTTGATTTCTTCGCATCAGCTTTGCCACAGTACTACACTGCACTACAATAAATTTTTATGTAAAACTTAAAAAGGTGTTAAAAGCAAAGAAGATGGCAAAAGTTGATGGTATAATTCTTTGAATTGATAGCGCTGCGTTATTATATAGGAAAACAAATAAAAGTCCATTCTCGATAAATCCATGATAAATCACTTAATCGGACATGAAAATCTGATATTTACCTTCAACTAACTAACTAAAATTTGGCCACCCTGCTTCTTAATAGTTTACCAACCTATATTGGGCCCCCAAAAGTTTCGACAATTAAATACATAAAAATCTGTGCTCAGGAAATCTCTCCATTTATAAACACAGCAAGGACATGACACAATATATACAGATCAGTCCTGCAGATCGGCAGCCCTGTCTTGTGAAGTTGGTACCCTTGAAATTAATTCATATTTGTTCAAGAAAGATATTTGAAACTAAGTTCGAGATATCAGCTCGAGATTATTTGAGAAAATAATTGTAAGAAATTTTAAAATTATGAAAATTATTAAGTTGGTAACCCTGCTAAGAAGTGGTTTCTATAAATTAACAAATTCCTTATACCGATTTGGTCTGGCAAAAAGCCACATATTAGAAATTTTAATTTCAAATTTCGAAATTTTTTTCCGCCCTCGTTTCTGTGTAAGATTTTTCCAGAGAGTGAACGAGAGGTTTTCCATGTCTGTAATCAGATGGAATAGCAATTTTGTAAAACTATAACTGATTTTTATCAATACCGGACCAATATCGGACCTACAATTACTCATTTCTAAAGTATGAGATTCGTAGTTCTAATTTAAATACGAAAATGTTTCTAGAATATGATAGGCTGTAAATTTAGGACATCAGTCCGCGTTTTGTTTAATAAATTAAAATTTAGGCAAAAAATGTAATAAGTGTTTGCCTAAAGGTTCATTTTTGAAATACTGCTAAAAGTCTGGCTTATGAAAGGCAAATATGTATTTAGATAGGTGTAAAAAACCCTAGGGGTCAAATGACCACTCCCCGTCCTTCTAGGAAGGGCGAAATTTCCGTCTTCCTAGTGTTGATCTAAATTAATGCTGTGTAAATATAATTTATAGCAATTACGCGATTGGGTGAATTTACGTAAATTCTGAACATTATGAGAAATGAAAGTGAAAAGTTGGAATTTCCGTTGTTACCTTATTCGTGCATCCCCATCAGTAGCTTCGTTAATCGAGAGATTTCAGTAGTTTCCTTCGTTATTTTTACGTTATTGAATAATAATTATAAGCATAATATAATATAAATAATAAGCGGGCTGATTTGACGTAGTGATTTCTTTTCCCATGAGAATGTAGTCATCATTGATTCCCATTGCTCCCAAATTTCGCCATTCGTTCATTATTTTCTCCGTCCGTCCGTTTTCTCACCGACGCACTGCCCCAGCAAAACGTCCGAAAACTTTTATTTTCTGCAAAAAATCATAAATTTCTAATCTGATAACGTCAAAAAATCTCCCGCGGAATGGGAAGAGTGAGGGAGAGATAAAGAAACAAAAGAATAAAACGCAGCGAGCGGAGATCAGCCACGCAGCGAATACATATATATCGCGATTAGCAGAGTGAAATACGGTTTCTGTTATCTTTTCAAGCGGCTGAGAAAAATGTATGAAACAGACTTCCACCGCTAGACAAATGTCCATCTCCTCCGTCAGATAGCTCTAAAAACTTGGCTGAAATATGCAAACGCAAATGATAAAAGAAACGAAGAAAATAGTTAAGATTGAGATCAAATGCAAGCATAAGTATGAGATAATGAAATAAAATTGGATTTTTACTCAAATTTTCAATTTCAGTGCCGGAAATTTTTAGTACGATTAGTAATTTTTCTATATAAAACTTGTAAAATATGTTTATAAACAACTTCAAATGTTCCATACATCGTTGAAATTCGCATTCTGGCTCAGTTATAAAAGTAAGGGCAACCTACCTCACTTTATATAGTACATATTCCTCAGCCACTCTACGAAAATTTTGATGCTAAATGTTAGTTTTACAAATAATGTGTGGATTCGCCAATGACAGATTTAGTGACATATTTTGAACGTGGCTTTTTCACGTTAATTTACTTGACAAAGTTTTGCTATAACCTTCGTTCCTGATAGAAAGCGCTTGATCTATCGCTAGATGATTCGGCCATCAGGCTGAATACTTTACGGATATTCAAGCATAAAAAGGTCACATTCCTCTTTTTATGCGACAGTTCAGTAGTGAAATTATGCTTTTTAGATAATAATATCGATTCAATAAGGTTTAAAAATTAAGGTCAATGGTATTGTGATGGGGTATGTTATAATACAGACGTTGCCATTCCCAACCCACACTTCTTTCCAAGTAACAGCAATCAGCACTAGCAATCCTTCTTCCTAAAACTTTCCAATTGAACCCAAAGCGTCCCATTTGGAGCATTTGGTGATTTTGGCCAAAAAAAAATAAATATTTTAAGGAAAATAGAATGAAATATGCGAAGAATTGGTATGGATGGGAAAAGTAAAACCTTGAAATAAATGTCTGGCTTTTTGCCAGTTAGGTCAAGCTTCTCTTCGGTCTATTTGATAAAAATTCCGCCCTAATTTGAAAACATTGGGGATATTGATTTATAAACAGATACGCTCTGAAGATATCATTCCAGTGAGTAATAGGAGCAACGATTCACTCCAAGAAAAATAACACGAAAGCATAGATTCAGAAATAACTGTGTCACATTTCTTGGCTGAGAATCAAACATCTTAAATTGTATTATATTTGTGCAAACATTGTTACAAGTATCCAACATTGACATTTCTCCTCATTTATTGCGAACACAGTAAAGAAATGTTAGGGGCGACAATTCATAACGTATTCACACGCGTTTAGGCAGGGAAAATAAATTCTTTCTGACCGATATAGATAATGCGCTATGTACATGTGTATATGAATATATAAGGAAAGCNATTTACTAATTAAATCAATTTAATTGTTGTAAATAAATTTATAAATCTGAAAATCTGAATCTCTAAATATGTGTGTAAAAATGTAAGAACAATGAAGGTACTTTAGGAATTGTTATTCTTTTTCTCTGTTGCTCTTTCCCGACATCTCTTTTTTCTCCGGTTGTGAGCATTACATTCTTATTTTTACTCTCAGGAAGAAAGCAGAACGATGGACGCCAAAAGTAAGTGGCGGAGAAACTTTTCTGTCACCGAAAGTCTGCAAGTGACATATCCTATGCATTGACATAGGTTCATTGCCGGTTTACGTAATAAACAACAGCGACCGTAAAAATTATTTATTTAAAATTTTTAAATAAAAATAAAACAATAAAAAATTAAATTAATTTTAATTTAAAGGCAGAAGAGAATGTTGCGAAGACCGTATTTTCTCGACAGGAGAACAGAGGTAATGAAAAGTCTAGTATTTTAATTAAGAATTGTTTTTTTCCAAAGAAGGGATTTCTAATGTTTCCAGAAACATTACCCATGCATTAATAAGAAAGTGCTCCGAAATTAGTATTTCGCGCGTAAATAAACGGGGATGTATGAAAACATATTACGGTGAGAAGTACGTCAGTTTCTTTGCTTTTGTAAAATGCCCACTGAGTTTAAAAAATCCACATATTGACTGTAGATACATCTGTTGCGTATTGTTCCTTTAAAAAAACAATGATTTTCCCCAAAACGATACAAGGTTTTTTTCATTTGTTAGAGAATATATCGCTAAACAGTCGGTATGATGTTAACATAAACATGCCTGCCATCTTTCGGAGGAATAATAAACGGATAATTCGGATGAAAAATAATAACTTGCTGTCCGTTGCGAGACAGTGCGATGGCGACAAACAAGGGCAAGCCAATGAAATCATAACAATGTATACGTGCTATTTGGGCATATCTGCTTACAAAGGGAATCAGTGTTGATTTTTTAAAAAAAATGTCAAGTGTTGTTCAAATTTCATGCTCATCAAAAGTGTACCAAGCTCTAAATAAACATAAATTTCTATGGGATATCGAGGGAGCTTTTGCTTCTGATTTGGGCCCAAAAGACCCTACGCCACATCTCTTGCTAGCTCATATTCCATTGTTGTATGACACGGGAAATTACGTCATAAAATTCTCTTGCAACTCTTCAAAGTCTGCAGCAGATTGGAAAGAAGTTCTTCCGCATCAATTACCTTTCTCTCGCACCTAACGCGGCTGATCCTTTACCATCCACTGTACAACCCCTCACCTAATCTCCCTCTAGCCTCTTTTCATCACAATCCCAAATCCTTTCTACGTGTCCCTCACCCAAAGCTGCTATCTCAAACCCCCGCACTTACCTCAACTTCCCGCGCGCCTGCGACGCCAAACTTTTCCAGGCGACAGTTTCCTCGCCGCTTATCTCCTCCCGTATCAACTCCCTTGTCACTCCCTCTCTTCCCATCACCAACACCCGCGTCCTCTCTAAATTCCTCCCATATTCTTCCTCTTATATTCCACAACCGAGTCCGTAAGGGTTCGTTTGCGGGGCGAGGATTAAAAGAAATAAAGGGTGAGAGTGAAGAGTTAACTGGGGTCACGTAACGGCTGACGGTTATTTCCCACGAGGCTGTCGCCCACGAGGAAAAAATACCGGCGAACGGGGATTATTTTTCCGCGGGTGGTAGCGGGATTACTTTCTCGCCTTTTCATATTTCTTTTGTTTTCGTGGTGGCGTTGAGGCTTATTGCGAACGAGGATATTACTAGGGCAACGTTCATTAACCGCCAGAAAGCTCGGCGTGTTCGGCCATCATCCCATTTAACATTGGCTCTTACGGAGAGATCCTCCAAGATTCGTCCTCCATGAGTGTCTCTGAAGAATATTCCTTGCGAAAACTAACTTATTTTTCAGTTAATAACGCGCAGATTTCCGGTAATGACTCCATTTCAGACCTCACCTGCCATCAGGATTGCACAGATAAGAAACACCCTAAATTTTCCCCTTATTTTTACAAGAGCTAAATTCTACGATCTTAAATCATTTCTTCAACATGCAGTGAAATTTATTTTGAATTGAATTTCCATGAAAAATGTGAGCAAGGAAATATACAGCATTATATGTGTTTAAGAGGATTGGGCGAAGAATTCACAGGCTATTACTTCTAGTCTTACTTTAAAAATTCATTTCACTTGTTTCAAAGTTTGAAATTTACCAAATAAAGTCGATTTTCTCCGAACGGTACCAAGCGAATGAACTGTCTCGATTGGACCCTATCAGCGAACCAATGAAAGACGATAGTGCAGTCGAGATGCTATACACTTTCATCCTATGTGCATCTTTCTTTTTAGAAAATGCTGATTTCCAACACTAAATCCATTTAAAACTGCCACAGATGCTGATAATGTTAAATTCTTATATGTAAGATTCGCAAAAATTAATTTGTTTCATTCCAATAATGTAATGAATAAGTCATATATAGTAATATGTAAAAAATTATAAGATATATATTGTACATGATTTTTATACCTCTGTAAGTAATCTTGCAAGCCATATAAAATCATGATATGTTTTAGACTATCAAATTTTACATTAAACCAAAAATATGAAATCAAATATTATTTATAACGGAATATACCGGTAAATACTCTTATGCTATTTTCAGTAATTAATAAAAACTCTTTATATGCACGAAATAGATAAATATTGAAGATAAGAATGATCACTGATGGCAGATTATTAGAGAAGTATTTGCCAATCATTTTATATTTTGTTATAAATGAATTTGTGATACAATTGTTTCTATTTTGTGTCCTATTGGCTATTTCGATAATCAAACTTCGAGAAAATAATTCGTAAGATTGCACATTAGTCGGCAAATGAGTGACTTAAATTCATCCCGAATTTTCGGACGAAGTTTAGTAATTTGGCTTTGGATTGTTCAATTTTATAAACAGTTCTAATGAATACACTTTGTAGCTTAGCTTAATAATCTACTCATCTATCATGTACTTCAAACTTGAATTAAACTTTGAGTGTCGATAATTTCAATAATCAATTTATTTACATTTCAATGACTAAGAAACTTGAAGTCATCTCCTCTAATCATACGTGAGACTTTGTTTCGATATCTCAGACTTTGTAAGAAGATTTTCTCCTTCATTTTCTACATATATTTTCTCTGGGCTTGTTTACCGAAAGATCTGTGGTGCAAGTTGAGTGATATTCGAAACAAATGAACGGGAAATTGCGTTGGTATCTGCTACATCATCATCTATTTCCTCCGATCATCCAAAATAGCCCAATTCGTTTTCCTCTTTTCTATCCAAAACCTCTCCTCTCTCTGTCTCCCGCAGAAGACAAAGCCAACTGAGGGAGAAGCTATCGATCAGAAAATCCGGGGAATGCAGATACTATCTTAAAGCGTGGCAAACGTACGATTTACTTCTCCCATTCCTTTGTCTATTTGAGTGGTAAACAAATGACAGAGAACGTTCGATCCTCTGCGGCGAAACAAGGAAGCAAGACCATCGGGGACAGCAGAGGATCCGATTTCCCTTCGGAATGGTCGGCTTACTTCGGTCGGAATCCATCCTTGCTCTTTCCTCTCTCTCATCCATCGCAATCCCACAAAACCCCATACTTTCCAGTTCTTCTTTCCCTTTTTTATTTCTCGTCCGAATCATCTACCATATTTATCACCATCGCGCATGTCCACGATTATCCGACGTCGTATATAGGTACAGTATATAAATACATCTATGTACAATGCATTGTACCGCGCCTACTAGATTTATTGTCAAAAACTGAATAACTTTACGTAGAAGGTATAGCTATAATAGGAATCGGAAACAAGGAAATTTAGAGAAAAATTCTTCGATAATTTTACGCATAATGTTAGTCAGTGTTGAATTAAAAAAGGCACGTTGACACTTAAGTTCCTCAATTGCTATGTCAATCCGACGAAGTCGGGGTGCGTTGATAGTCAAACAATCGCATAAATGTTACCGATCAGCTTTGATGATCACGTGATATTGGATTTCCGTGAATCAGTAACGGCGGCGGTTTTAATTAATTGCGACGTGATTAACGCTCGGATGGCGCGCGTTGAAAGCGACTAATTAGCGGAAAAGCAGCCTCAACGATAATCCGGGCGAGTTATATCGCCCTTGTAATCGGCTAATCCGTCCCTTTGCGTCATGGAAATGTCTCCCACTTGAAAATGAGCAAGGATATGCAGTTAATACAGCAGCAATTACTGTTCCTTTAGTAACAATTTTGGGCAGGTTCAAATAAATGTACTCTGTCCAAAGAAGTTCTGGGATTACATTCATCTCACAACCAACTCTGAAACGCGCTCATCGTCAAATATTTATCCGTTTCAAAATTGTGACTATTCCAAGGAAAAATTATGGAATTCTAACTGTTGGCATTTCAGGTTGGAGTGTCATCATTTCTATAAATACAGTTTCTATCATCGTCACCTTCTCTTTCATACCGGCATTTTTTCTTTAGGTTTAATCATGTTTCAATATGTCTCCCGTCTCAATCCTGATGGTTTGTACTCCAAAGCTTTCCTAAGAATTCTTACTCTGAGCATCTCCAAAACATGTTATTTCCTTATACTCTTGCATTCTTGTATAGTCAGGGGGTTCAAATATAAGCTCATCTTTAACGGAAGTATTATCTCAGCTATATAATTTTAATATATCATAGTTACGTAAGCACAGGTTAATTTCAGATTTCGAAAGAAGATTGATTGCCAATAATTATTCGCACACCCTCCGAGGGAAACCTTATCAATAGAAGAATCGGTGAAATAACATACAGCAGCTCTCACGAATGGCGGAACTTAACACGGGGTGCCAATCTCCGTAATATATGTGGAGGTGCACTTATAAACTCAGAGTCGTCAAGCGGAAAGTCGGAATGGAAGTCCGCTAACGATGTTCTTTGCTTTAGTTAGCCTTGTAGTTAGTATGCATGTAGCTTTTGGGATCCTATTTATAGGTTTAATATATGGAAACTAGAATGGGTACACCGAAAGGCAATACGATTCGTAAAACACTGTTGCGACAAATCAATGTGGACCCTACTTAAATGCTTCATGACTCAGGATGGGAATCTCCAGAAGATTTAAGCAAAGGTTAGATTTACTTAATACATTTATAGATTGTACATTCTTAGAAGATGTAGCCGATAATATGCGTCTTCCTTGTTGCATATGACAAACGTAATTTAAATAAAATTTATTAAAAATTGATAAATTTTGGATCGAAATAATAAAATAATTCCGTGAGATGATACCGAATAATTGAAAATATCAGTGAGAAATATATCAAGTACAAATTATCAATATCAACGATAATTAATGAAATGTATCGTGATTTCGGTACTTATTTCGCCTTCTTTCTTCGCCAGAGTTATCGATTATTGAAGATGCACTAAAGTTTGTTATTTCAATCACTGTGAATGGACGGCAAATATAAGATAAAACTTCGGTGAAATAAACGACCTTTGCTAAAAAGATAGAGACAAATAGAATTACTTGATTTGCAACAGAATTCTTGTTTTTTGTTTCATTGCAATATCTTCTCATATTTACCATTTCTTCGATGGCGAGACCTGCAATTTTCATTGGCCTTGTAACGGAGCCAATTTATTTATTAACGTCGCCGGAGTTCTCAATTACTTTTGAACATACCATTCCCTAGCTCCGCTCCCTCGCGACCGTTAATTTTATTTTGTAAACTTTTCCCTGTCACACTAAATTTTTAAAGGCAACTGGGAAATGAATCACGTGACAGCTGCCTTCTCGCAACTTTTCCCGTCAGGTTCTACCATTTAAATTAATGTCCTCGCACACTGACTATTTAAATTAAATTCCTACTAATATAGAGTAGTCACTCTCGTTACATTAATGGTTGTTCACTATTGAATCTGCTATAAAGGGTGAGATTGAAATTCTAAAATCGAAACTCACGTTTGGGCGCTATAAAGGCGTT
Organism: Ladona fulva; assembly: GCA_000376725.2. NCBI lineage: Eukaryota > Metazoa > Arthropoda > Insecta > Odonata > Libellulidae > Ladona > Ladona fulva. The sequence continues at coordinate 196,783 of KZ308201.1, read as the reverse complement.
GTAATCTCTTCCTCAAAATTTTGTATCTCCTGACTCCAAAGAACACCGAGATATAACACTTGATTTGAGGATCATTATGTTATTTATTATAAAACCTTCTTTAGAAGTAATGAAAATAATCAATTCGAAGTCGTATATTGTATGGGAGAACAACTACGTTCTTGGTGTAAGCGGTTGAATTAGCAAATTAAAAAAGATTTTCCGAGGTGGAGGGATTCAAAATTCAGTCATGCAAGGCTCAGGTGTATCTATTTATTATTTGAATCAATTACTTTGTCGTATAAAACAGATTTTCAAGACAAATGGGCAAACATGAAACTGTCTTTGCGATCCATCTTCTTTACCTACACATACATCTCCATTTAATAATCAGTCTTATGCATTAATAAAAATATATTTATGTATCCGATTTCAGTAACTTCTATAAGAAATATATATAAAAAAGTTCGTTCTTAAATTTTCGTCAGATACTTTTTCTTTGGAGGAAGAAGCATCAAAAGGTAAAAAAATAAAAAACAATTCTTTCTTATACAATCAATAATTATTTCAGACCCCATATCACGAAAACTTTGATGAAATATGACTGAGTTTAGAAAATTTACCAAGCAAATTTAATAAATGCATACATTGCTAAAAATAAAATTTTCGTTACTACAACAGGAGAATAGACCCTTAAATAAATCTATAGTAATGATTTCAAGAGGGTAAAGCAAAAAATAACTTTTAAAATATTCAAAACAAATTTATTTTGCATTATATATTTTCACAAGAGCTTAAGAGATGATTTGAAATTTTGGAATATTAAAAAGTTTTATCATTAAAAAGTACGAACTAAAGATATATAANCCCGGAAAGTGGGAGACCTGGGTTCGAGTCCCAGTCGTGTCGCTATTTTTCACAATTGTTATTCCTTTGGGATTTTCGTAGGTTTTACAATCTACTAAGTTACCTTTCTTTCCTTTATCATTATATATAATGTTATAAATTTACATTTTTAAAATTAATCCAATATTATTTAGGGTTATGAAGAACTTGAACCTCATCAAGTCTTCAGCATATCGTCTTCTTTTTACTCCATTGTGGAATTTTTTTAGGCATTTTTCTTTTAAAGCTAGCTCTAACTTCGTGAAAGGGACATCATATCCTTTAGCAAATCATTCCAATAGACTATTGTTATATTTGAAGAAGAAAATGTCCCCATCATTTCTTTTTAATCTGATTTTTCAAATATGATCCTTTTTCCTTAGAAAATAGGGCGATAATTTCTTATCTTGTAGATATTTCGAGGGTTTATAGGAAGGATTTTGAATCCAAAATAAAAGGAAACATTTCATTTTCTTGAAAATAACATTTATCTTAACAAACAAATGAAATCGTGGCACAACAGCCCATGGCCGATCTTTCTCTAACCTATTAATTTAGTTAGCTTTCGGCTTAATTTGAATCCGGTGGGTGCCACGTTTATCACCCATACCATATACCACTACCAATGTGAAAATTATTTTCTGATATTATTTGTCCTTTATTGGTTTAATTTAACATTTATCGTTTTAATGCTTCATACTTTTATCATCTAAATTAAAATGTAGTCCTTCGTCTCTTTAAATTCTCTCCACGAAACACGGAGTAGCATTGTCTGTTAACTGTTGAGCTGAGCTTTACTACGTCGATTTTTCTCTATTGCTCTTTCCCGACATCTCTTTTTTCTCCGGTTGTGAGCATTACATTCTTATTTTTACTCTCAGGAAGAAAGCAGAACGATGGACGCCAAAAGTAAGTGGCGGAGAAACTTTTCTGTCACCGAAAGTCTGCAAGTGACATATCCTATGCATTGACATAGGTTCATTGCCGGTTTACGTAATAAACAACAGCGACCGTAAAAATTATTTATTTAAAATTTTTAAATAAAAATAAAACAATAAAAAATTAAATTAATTTTAATTTAAAGGCAGAAGAGAATGTTGCGAAGACCGTATTTTCTCGACAGGAGAACAGAGGTAATGAAAAGTCTAGTATTTTAATTAAGAATTGTTTTTTTCCAAAGAAGGGATTTCTAATGTTTCCAGAAACATTACCCATGCATTAATAAGAAAGTGCTCCGAAATTAGTATTTCGCGCGTAAATAAACGGGGATGTATGAAAACATATTACGGTGAGAAGTACGTCAGTTTCTTTGCTTTTGTAAAATGCCCACTGAGTTTAAAAAATCCACATATTGACTGTAGATACATCTGTTGCGTATTGTTCCTTTAAAAAAACAATGATTTTCCCCAAAACGATACAAGGTTTTTTTCATTTGTTAGAGAATATATCGCTAAACAGTCGGTATGATGTTAACATAAACATGCCTGCCATCTTTCGGAGGAATAATAAACGGATAATTCGGATGAAAAATAATAACTTGCTGTCCGTTGCGAGACAGTGCGATGGCGACAAACAAGGGCAAGCCAATGAAATCATAACAATGTATACGTGCTATTTGGGCATATCTGCTTACAAAGGGAATCAGTGTCTCGCATATATGCGTTTGCAGCAAAACTCTTGTAAATCGATGCGTACCACGTGACTATAATGAGAGTCAGTGGAAGGGGGAAAGTGACTTTCCTTTCCCTCCAAATGCCTTTTAAAACATTCATCAAACTTCGGGATAAACTCTATGATGGCTACGTGACCGACATAAATTTATGACGAGGGGGGATTTTATGGAGTTCTGTTGAATACAAAACAGCAAATGATTTCGGTCGTAAAATTGGCCTCACGAGAGGAAGAATGGAGTGAGGACATTCTGGAAATTATCATTTTACAGTTTCGAAAAAAGGGAAAAGGCCGATACAACTTTTTACGCTCTAGACAAACGTAGTACACTTCGACTTTCGAACTTAATTCGTTCCAGACCAGAGTTCGTATCTCGAAAAACAATTTTCCGTAGTACCCTACGGTAAATCAATTATTCGTTTTGTCTTGGAAAGTTGACAAAAATCGTAAACATGTACAGGTTGCAATATGTAGGTTGCAATTAGGTAGTAATCATTTAAATCATTTTTGGTTTTATGTAGTTATACAAATATTATCTTCGAACAGTTATGAAAATATGAATTAAGAAAGGAATAATCTATGAGCGATCTCTTTGGTCGATTTCTCTATCAGCAACAGAATGTCTTCTTCTGGAAATACCAAGGAGAAACGTAATCGAAGCAGAGTAGCTCATGACTACGTATGTGAAATCCGATGGAATTCTAAACACTGAGACAGCACGACTATTTTAGGAACCTTCTCTGCCTAAATTGTCGCACATTGGTAGAGTATTCGGCTTAAATATAGCCTACAAAATGAACATGCCCAGAACGAGTAGCAAATCTTACATAGGAGTCCCTCTCTCTTAAAGCTATCTCCGTAGCCTTTTCACCCTTTTCAATGAAAACTCATAAGAATAACCGAATCTTTTTCAGATTTCTACTATAATACAGGAAGATTAAGACGATGCACGTAAATGTTTGTAAATTCTGTCAAATTAGACAAAAATTCCAACAGGGAGAGGTTTATTGCGTAGTAGCACTACGTGCGCTTACTCATACATAATACAATACTCGGGATTATAAAGGCACTACGGTTCTTATGTCGAAATTAGGTCTTGAGGTCATAATGGAGTAAAATGAAAGTTAGTATGTCGAAAAGTTCATACGTTGACCGGCTCCTAAGTCGAGTTATAACAATTTATCAGTATACGAAAGATAATACGAGCATTGAACACCATAACGTTATCAAATAATTCTATTTTGGGAAATTCTGGCGAAGCCGTATTCGCAAGTTATTGGCAACACATGTTTGTCCCCGTCACACTGAGATAGAGAGGTTGAATCACCAATGAATCTCAAAGAATTAAAAAGATTTAACAAAAAACCTTTTCGAGTCAAATTGGTTATAGAACTGTCGTATAATTATGCATATAATTATTACCTTTCTGCTAAATTACTATTGAAGTAACTAATCTCAGCTACTATCAATAGATTCTGGCAAGACTTTGTGGTAGGAAGCCACAACGGACTGAGAAAATGAAAATTAGACGTTTACCCGTACCACATAACGTTTAATTTTATTTATAAGTTTTGAAAAGAGGAAGAAGGAACACCGCAACAATCCGCAACAATCGTCCGGAGGCTTCGCAAATGGCATGCCACCTCCTAGAAACCGGCCACCTTTGTAAATGGGAAATGGAATACCTTCATTTCGAGGGAAAAGGACGTTCTATGAACTCCAAGGAACAATTGGAAATCCTGTAAACAATTGCTTCTCCAAATTTGAAAATTATTAATAACTACCTTTCACCATTTCCCTCCCCAATCCTTTCCTCCGTTGTCAAATCCCTCTCCTCCCAAGACCCTCCCCACCTAACCTACCCTTCCTTGACTATAGATATGGAGACGATATATTTTGTACTTTGCCGGACGATTATTTTTTCTGCCTGATGATGACGCGACGCGTCGAAACATAGGTCGCTAAATAAAACGTTATGTGGTACGGGTAAACGTCTAATTTACATTTTCTCAGTTCGTAATCTCAGCTATAAATATTATATATAATGTTATAAATTTACATTTTTTAAATTAATCCAATCTAATATT
>KZ308201.1:160347-187716 GCA_000376725.2 Ladona fulva | reverse complement strand
TTCGATTTCTTACTCCAACTAGAATTCTTATACGCTAAATTTCGCGAGATATTTTATTCTAGGACGGTTTTAAGCAAGAGCATGAACGCTCTCATTCTAAATTTAAATTTAACATTTCCATATTTTTCAAATCAAGATTTAAACTATTCACTGTACATCAAAGTTCATCGAAGTATATCAAAGAGTTAGCGACTGCGTTGTACTAGAAAAGGGTTAGGATTTAGGGGGACTGAATTAATTCAAAAATAAACGACAGGGATGGCGAATTTTATTTCATACATATTTGACAAATATTAAGGACTTGCGTTCCGATATAGTGCCAGAAGATAGAGTGAGGTACTGATATAATCTATTCTATTATGACAACATTATGGGATTAATATGTAATAATTTACGTTAATAATTATTAATTATTATCACTAATGGGCAGAATTCACATTCATTTATTCTGGGGCTTCATTTTTAAGTGAATAATATATAATAAGGCTAGTGTCATAAGTGTTCCGCGTGCCATTAATATTCTCTCTCGTACCCCTCTAGGCACAAATAGGCTCGCCAACCGAGTGGTATGACAGAATTCAAGACGTTTCAGAATCCATGGATGATAAGATCAAAATAAACGACTAAACGTTATTTTCGCACATCAATAGATTGTTCGTCTATTACAGCCAGAGGCGTGGCCAAGAGGGTGGTTTTGGGGGTTCAAACCCCTCCCCCAATGAAGACAGAGCCAACAATTAACGCATGCAAGAGGATGATCTCTCGCAATTATGCCATGCAAATACCGCTGAAAATTCTCAGTGTATAGAAGTTAAAAATAAAAATAAAATAAATCAGATTTGTTTCGTCCCTCTCACATACGACTAAAATTTGTAACATTCTTCTGTTTCCATATTCTGTTCTATTTGATTACCGTACCTCCGTCTTCTGGAATCCTTTTTGCTTACAATAATTGGAGAATCTTTCTTCGTCCTTTCTCTATTTAAAACTTCCGCCAATTCGTTGAAAAAAGCAGTCTCATTTTAATCTTCATTTTCCCATCCGGTATTTGCGAGCAGCCTTCCTTCCTCCGCCTAAAAAAGCAACGCTTCCTACCAAATTCCTCCTCTTTTTCTCGCCATCTAACCAGAGAACCTGTTCTCTCTTCTGTGCTCCTAATACATCGCTGCTCTTTCTCTCTTTTCTTTTTCCTTCCCTTCTTTCTGACTTCTCCCATGCCTTGTCACCCTTCTCTCTCCTGTCATTACGTCGAAAAATAAATTTTTTATCTTTTCTCTTCTCATCCGTTCTTTTTCCTGCAATTAACATTCCCTTAAAACTCGTCTACCAATGTATCGTCAAATTTTAACTTTAATTTGCAAACGTTGCTGTCTTATAAATTACTCCTTTTGCCTAGTTCTCATTCGTGATTCTTTTATATCTACTTATTTTATCTTCATAAGTTTCAAATCTTTCTATACCTGCACAGGAAACGTAACAATAGAGTTTCTCATTACACAACCTCCCCTATATAAATATTACTCTTAATTCTCCTTTCCCACCCTTCTCTGTTACTATCCTTCAGACCAATACTCTTCTTATAACTGTTTCCTTTTCTTCCGCTTTCCTTTCTTCGCTCGTTTTTCATTTTTTTCTCTCTCATATCTTCTCCATTTCTCTATCTAAAGTCCCCTTCGCACATTTTCTCCATCTAAATCAGGGATTCCCAACCTGAGGCACCCACTGATTGTACAGAAAGTTGATAATTATGTATACTATTAGAAATTCCCGTTGAAATACAACGGGGAAAATAGAGGAAGAAAATATCAAATACGTAAATTTGAAATAGAAGATATCCATTGCTGAACTCTTAGTAAATCGGCATCATCAACGATTCCTCAGTCATCTTATCCTAATTATCTTCCTCAAATTATCACACTCTTACACCGTTTTTTTTTTAAACTCGTCCATATACCCTGTGTAAAATTTGCAACTTCTGACCTACTCCCAGCTAGGTGAATGAATCGCTTTTAATGGGAGGAAGCTGATTTCCCTTAATCTTCTAATGTTTTTCCCATTTAATAATGTATTATACAACGTATTAAGCTTTAGAACTGTTGCCTGATAAATACTCAGGGCATTGATTCGACTTATAGAAAATATTCCAAAATTCACACGCTGATTATAACCGTGATGAAAAATCTTTAATAATACATGCATTTTTATTTGTCACAACAATTTATTCAAAGTTTAAAAGAAAGATTGAGCTTATACTATAAAATTTTCTTGTATTTACTAACTGAGCTACTTCTTTTATTTACATTAACAAATACAATTTAAATCCTAGCTTATAAAGATACACCTTCTTAGATGTAAACAAAATTTGGTTGCTAAAGACCATCATTAATCTTTAAAAAAAACTGAAAAAAGAGAAACGCTAACTTCTTACTTTGCTTCCTCGAATTTATTTAATAGCAATTGAATCCGAGAAATCAATGACGATCGTCTCGATAATTACCAAAAAGAGAAAGAAATACACTGTATATTTAGACACAAATGGCAAATTTATGATTAAATCTACTGCAAAACGCTTGAATGTCGCAAGAATAACATTGATTATAGTTTTAGGCTTCGAATAAAGCAAGCGCATGTAAATCCGTTCACAGTTACGTATTTAAATAAATGAGGGAATAAAAACTTACAACCTAGGAAATGAAAAATTACGTGTTATGTTACGAAAACGTAAAATGGGCTTTTGGGTTCAAACTCGAGCCTTCTCAGAGATGAGAATATTTTTTCTGTTTTTCTAAAGCTCTCAACCCCTTAGAAACCAAATGCAGTTTTTCACATATCACTAAATCGATTCTGAAATAGAGAGAGGACGGACAGACGGACACTACGCAAATTAAATTATATATAAGGATTACGTTATGAAAATACACTAAGAATTGTCTTTTGCAATAATTCCCTTCTATATCCTCTGTTCGTACCTTTTAGCGTCATTTCAATGTTGTGATTATTTTTTTCTGTGGTTAACTTTAAAATGTATTCCTTATTGGAATGAGTATAAAGTGCGGCCATTACCATAAATCCATTACCTGTTTTGATTTCATCGATAAATACTCTCCCAAATAGTGTTTGATGGCGATTCTAAACGCCTTTTGATTTTCTATGAATGGCCATCTTTCAACACAACCTAACCCAACTAAAGAATGGACCCTTCCGTTTTGAAACGCACGCCACATTCACGGCATCATCTGTAATTCATCTTCTTCTAGGTTATGTTTATAGCCTTTCAGCATATCCATATACTTAGCTGAAATATAAGTACCAATTCTATAAGTATTTGGAATCCTCAGCATTTCGTGGCGGCAAAACGGCGGCGAAACGTCCCATTCCCTCCTTTGGTTATTCCTCTCTTAATACTTCTTTGACTCTTTATTTCTTCGAGTTCGATATATCGTTTTACGCATTCTTCTCTTTCGCCCCTTTCATATTCCCCCCTCTCTCCTGGTGGCTTTTTATCTCCTCTTTTCTCCTCCTTTCGTCAAATTCAAATCCCTCCGCTTCTAAACACCGCTTTCCTCTTCCACCAAAAAGAAGCCCTTTCTCTTCTCACACACAGTATTCTCCTTTGCTCTCTTAATATATTCCGTTCTCTCTGCCCCTCTCTTTCCTTCAAAGAACCCCGTCCCTTGGACGTCCTCCTCGTCTTTATTCAATAAAACCCTTTCCTCCTCAATCGCTTTCATCCCTTCCCATAACCATTGCTTCCCTAAATCCCTCGTATCTATTCCAGCCTCCCTTTTCATTCCCGAGCCTGTTCTTAACCTTTCTAAAGCATGCATTCCCTTCCTATCTTCATATCCCAAGCTTAACACTTTTCCCGCGCCTAAACCCCTTTGTTTCTGGGAGAGAACACTTTGAGCGTGCTTTTGCAGCCTTCTCGGAGGATTGCAAGATCGTTGCGAAAGCGGCCGATGTCGGGGAATGCGGAAAATTAATTGAAAAATATATAAAAACGTATCTTTTATACGAAGGGCTGAGCGGGGCAAGGGATTCTGCGAACCGAAATACGTTTTGCTTGGATTGAATGAAAAATGTGTTTTTTTTTTTAGTTTAACTCAAGTTCCAGAATTACGATTTGGAGAGATAGTTGTTCCATGGAAATTAATTTCCTCTTTCGGATGAGATACATTTTCTTATCTGATTGCTTTCGTCCCTCATTTGTTCTCCGAAAATTATTCGAAAATATAATTATAAGGATTTTCCAGTACACTGTGCATTAAAAATTATTTCGACGAACATCTAAGCTCTAATTCTGTGACGTTAAACGAAAATTATGAAACATTTATTCGTAAATACTGCGATTTATTTGTAAGAAATGCGAAGTTTCTCACCGAATTCTACGTATTTCTTAAAATATTTTAGTTCGTTTTACTCTATCATTTCGTAAGCGAAGTTATTCATTAAGACCTTCCTATTTACAGCGATGTCTAAGACAATATGTGAAGTGAAACATAAGGCTTCCATTAGTGATTATCATCTTGTTTAGTCTTACCTTTGGAATAATTAAAATAAATTACTCAACAAAATCAATCAATAGCCCCATATTCCTTCTTTTGTGCCGTAATTTCACTTCCTATGTGGTTCTTTTCCAACACATTGGGGTTTAGTAATCTTAAACTTTAAGCTCAGAAGATTTTCCATCTCAAACCCATATATTTTTGCCTTTTAAACTAAATATAGGTATCGAAAATTAAAATATTATATGGTAATTGAACGTAGATGGTAGACAGGTCAACTTGGCTAACTTAACCTAACCGTAATAAAGATTTAATTAATTTGTTCCACTCTTTCTCCACTTTTCTAAAGGCAAAACTATGTTTACTTCCATACGTTTACTTTCCGAATCAAATTTCTACTTATTACTCAGAGTAAAAGTCATCATATTGAATTTATATCATCTATCTGGTCTCATGTATCTTAACCTTATTGTAGCTCTTCCAATACATTCTCTACTATTTAATTCATCATTTCAAACACTTTTGCTGGAAAAAATTTTCCCTTCCGACAGTCTCTTGAGAAATCCAGATTTAAGACCCTTTCTAAAATTAATAACCTAATAACAAAATTCCCTTTGACACAAACATAAAGACATTATCTGGGAATTCAATTTCTGTCTACGAAAGTATCTCGAGATTCGTCTAGAAACTTTTCCTCCCGTAATATTTTTTTCGCGCTGAAACCTTTTCAGTTTAATTAACTTCCTCTTCTCCCATCCCATCCATGCAGGGAACGTCTTCATTTCCCTCCTTTAAAACATTTCGCCAAGGTTTCCGGTCTTAAACATCCCCTTTCACCCTTTATAAAACCCTATCTTCTGCTTAAACTCTCAAGCCTCCAACCCCTAACTCTCCCTTATCTAATATCCCTTTCTTACCCTTTCCCTGGAATCCCTCTTCTATTCTTCACTCAATTATTTCCACCCAGGCTGTAATCTTTCCCTTTATCCTCAGTCAATACATTTCCCGCAGGTCGTTGTTAACATGCATCTCCCACAGCTTTCTCTTGGGCAAACTATCCTTTCCTCGACAACTTTTGTTACTCTTCCATCTTTACGATCGAATGGTTTCTTCCTTTATTCAGATGTGCATTCGAATTCGTTATGACATCTAAGCGCTCAGAGATGGGTTACATTTTCTGAGGAGCGTTTTGGAGAAAGTCTGATTGAGGAGCGTTTTTCCATGCGTACCATTAATTTGTACTGATTGAGATGTATGAACTTTAATGACATATGTTTATCTTTCTCACATAAATTTGATAACTACTTAAAGTACAATTATGAATATAGAGAGATAAATTTATAATTTTTCATTTAAATAAGTCTTCAAACGGTCAATTTAGCCATTGAAGCTATTATTTTGGATGTATGTATTTTTTATATATGTTTGTATGTAATTATTGTTCCTAATACTAGAATTTTTGGAAAGATATCTGTAAGAGTTGGGTTTTATAGTGACAATAGCCTTAAGAGCTGGTTACTGGTAACCGTCTTGTTACATAGATTAACTATAAAACAAATTTTCCTCGGAAGAGTCTAAATGTAAACATTTTGAAGCTGTAAGTTTTACGAACACACAAGAAATAAAAAGGTACATCATTTACAATTATTTGCAACAGAATAGATCGCTACCTGTTTGGTGCACATCAACCATGATAAGTATATGATTGTTTACGGTAAATAGTCTTTTAAACCAACTCTTAATATTTTGATTATTCGTTAAATATTCGGCTTATTTTTATCCTGAAATGTACGCGCATCAACGAATTTGTTTATAGAAAGTGACATATGAAACATACGCGTGACGTAGTATTAAATTCTTCTTCTACTTGCCTTAAAATTAAAGTATCCTGCAACGCCAAATTGTGGAAGAATAATCTCATACGCACGTAATTTTCGTGAAATCATGATATGCTATATGATGTAATTTGATCACTAAGAAGGCTAATTGATTTCTTCTTGTCACATGCCGAAAGGCGGCTTGAAAAGTATTAATTTAGATGTAGATTAAGGAAATTGTTTTCGCATTTTAATTACGTTGAGGTATTATCAGCTACATTGCTGTAATTTACGTACGATATTTGAGCTCCATGCAGCTGCGATTCTTCAAATTCTATAATTTTATTAAAAGTTGAATTCAATTGTATTTCAGGACCATGTTCGAAAAAAATTGTACGATCTTGTTAGTCGATGGCGTCTGAAATTCTCACTTGGCACTAAGATGAAACTACGCCAATTTATGGCACATTCATCGAAACAGTCAAGGCAGCTGATTATCGGATTGAAAAAACTCAACAGTTTGGTGGCAAATCTCTCGAAAGCCGTAACTTTGTCGGTGCTATTTGTGATTAAGTTGGACCGCGGTTGGGCATCTTCATTTCATCTTTCACAGTAATTGGAAACGTGAGTGGGCTAAATGCTCGGATCTCTCGGAAGTTCCTCACAGATAACAAATTGATTTATTACCAAACCCTCCCTTTGTCTCCCTCCTCATCGGATCAAGTCCCTTTTTCTTGGGCCATTTGCGGGAGGAAATAATGGGAGAAAGGCCGATGAAAGTGGAGATGGATGGCAAAGAAGGATAGATGGACAGATATACTTCTTTATTAAGGGGAGATTGAGACTAAAAGGTTTTGGTACCCTTGAGGAGATGAAACACGGATGGAAATGGATGAGGAGTGCTACTGAGGGGAAACTTGAGGAAGTTTTTTCGGACATTGCTCACAGACTCGTAACCAACACAACAAGGACTCGGCAGCGAAGACTCACGGAATCGGATTTCGGGAATTGTTTCATTTTTTTCAAACAATATTTTATAATCCGATGAAAAAACGGTAATGTTTCTTAATAAGTCCACATGAAAAAAAAAGGATTAAGTTTCGTCTGCTTTAAATCGTAGCATCGATGTACTTTGACTGCTGGTTGTTGTGATACTGTTTATTAGCAAATTTATTGCTGTTATATTGGTTGCTATCATACACACTGTTGCCATATCCGTAGGAATTATGTAACTTTTTATTTTCGCTTTACCTCCTTGTTATGTTGATTTTTTTCTGTTTTGACATCTGTCATCCAATTCTGATTAGCTTTCAGAGAAAGAAATAGTATGAGCAAAATTGACTGCCCCTGAATAATAATAATACGACTTTATTATGGAGAGATTGAGACTACCAAGTCTCTCCTTACATCGAACCCTTCGTCATATTGAAATAATATTGAAGAAAGTGTAAAGAAGAGTACCACTTATTGGTTTAAAAACTAAAGTATACACATCTTAAAAATAACTCACAGCTGGAAAATTCCCGCAAAAAGTTGGGTGTGAAAAACATACGATAACTACTGATATTTTTACAAGTTTTGAGGAAAAGGCTGGTTAAATTATATCTGTAAAGCAAATAATTATGGCACAGACACATTGTTACATACACGAAACAAATATAAAACATTGTTTATAAAAAATAAACAAAAAAGAACATTTAAAAAATACAAAAAGTTAAACCTCGAAACTGGTCAGCATAAATATAGCAATAAAACACTAAAATTGATGATAAAATAACTGAAATTAACGGATGATAAGATAATGGAAACTTCATTAGTAAATTCTACATACAAGATTTAATGATGGCTTGGTTTCATTCTGGCGCAACATCATCAGGTATAAATTTGAGTTACTTATAAACTTTGTGAGGAGAGATGTTGGAAGGGGTAAGGATGGTGATTGGTTAGTTGTGAAGAGGTTGGGAATGTGGATAGGGTTGTTTATGAGGAACAGGGCTGGGGTGGGAATTAATGGCTGCTTACAGATTTCTAGACATCTCCCCTCACAAACTATATAAGCAACACAAAATAAGTCACTTATACCTGATGATTTTGCACCGCAACGAAACGTAGGTTGTCGATAAATTTTGTAAGTGGAATTTCCAAATTTCTTTGGTGCCATGAAAAATTCCACAAAATAACACCTGAATTACTCTCCTCTACTAAACCTAAAACTAGTCGGGGTATACGTGAGAAGTTGATTTAAGAGCCGGTAGAGCTGCAATCGCATTTGAGCGCGAGTAAAAACGGGGATGATTTGGAAGGGTTCGGTGAACGTGAGGCGAATTAGGAAAAGGTGGAAAGGATATCGTACCGACGTATCCAATTTAAAGGATTGCGGCAAAAGGGAATATGATAAAGTCCGCCATCGGTCACCTTGACGAATATCCAACGTTATTTTGCTTCGCTTCGATTATTTCACTTGCATTCCGCAGCCGTATTTCAAGCAAAAGCGAATGATTCAGACCTTTCTCCGTTGTTAGTATTTATCTTCCGCCGGCAGCGCTGTCATGTTTCTCTTATGAGAGATCGAAGCGCGAACCGGCGTGCGCGATCGTTTAGCTATGCATTTGACTTCATTTGGACGGCGCGTGAGGATATATGCGATGCTCGGCTTCAAAAATGGCGCGGATTTATGCGCCCGAAACTCTGATCTGCCTGCGGCTGTTTGCGCTTTGCGAGGAATCCTGGCGTCGAGAAAAATTTGCGCACGGATATGAAAACATAGAGAGAAGGTTAGAAGTCCCTAGAGCAAGGTTTCACTATTTTAGGAATGATTTGTCTCTGTTTGTCTGATAGCTACGGTTCCATGAGAACTTGAAGTGTACCTCAACAGTTACACATCGAGAGAACTGCGAAACACAGTCATAATGACGCCAAGAGATGGTTTATGGCTGAGGCAGTTATTTTTATGTTCGCATGTTATGTGTTTTGGTATTTACTGAATATCACAATTGCGAGGCTATTTACAGTTCGAGCAACGTTACCTAACCAAAACTCTTGTTTCTGGTCAACATTGGAATAGTTGAGATAGGTAGTTGATTTGGTCGTATTATAATCAATCGTGACACACGCCCAAATGTTTACAATAATTCTTTTCTTTCGAGCTTTTTATTCACACAAGTCTCTAATTTATGTTTAATCTTTTACAAAATTAATTTTATCACCACATTTAGATTAAATGACAAAGGAATAATTCATTTTTGAGTTTCTTGCGCTCCAATTAATTGTACGTGAAAATAATCGCAGAAAGATAATCATTCTTAGAAATCATTGCAAAATAAACACCTTCCCTTAATCACATTTATGCGCCAACACCGACTCTTAAAACATTACAAATGTTCCCACTTTTTTCATAACCTCTTCAATCCGTCATTTTGTGTGTATACATGTCTATAGTATGCATTAAAACACGATAATTTTAACGTATATTTATAAAATCCATGTTGAATATGAATTCAGGTTATCAAATTTATCGTCACAATGATGATAACAATTCTTTTCGAACGTATTCATTGTTAAACTAAAGAAATAGGAACGAACGCTTAGTGTTTTCGACAGAATGTATTTTTTTATTTGCAACTAGTTTTGTCTGGAGGTAGACATCATCAGGCTATACACTAAACTAGTCGCCAGGAAAAAATATTTTCAGTGGAAATTACCAATTTATCGTTCCCACTTCTTTAGTATGGCGCCGTTTCACAAAGTAGAGCTCAGACATATTAGATTCATATTCATTGATATTTTGGTCAAAAATGTTTTTCCGGGAAGGATTTCCGAAAAAATCAATGGCAATGTTGCCTCAAAATAGAGAGTTTTTTCAACGATTAGTGGAAGTTAGAATTGAGAAATGGCAGAGTGATTAATTATTACATTCCTCACAAATAGCACGGTTTTGAAAGCACTGACTAAGCCTCGCCACAATTTATTTAAATTAGTGAATCACAGTATTTCTTAATAAATCTCTGAAATTTAAAATCATTTCGTCTAATACGACGATATGTAATCTAATATGGAATATTTTAGCATGGAATCAACTTTTATCATTGTAATTGTCCCCATGTTTTCCACTTCATTTAATTAATGTGTATTTAGCATTCATCGCGGAAATAATTCTGTTTGTACTCTAACTCTCCTTTTCGTCGAAAATGTACTTCATCTAGGGTGTGCCACTTCTCTTAATAGCAATCAAAGTAGTCATGAAATACTATCGTAAGTAGCCGCAATAGATCACTTGTGAGAAATCGAGGAATCCACAATTAAGCAAGAGAAGGAGAAAAGAACAACATAGTCGAAATAGCAAGAAATCACCAATGTTATTACTGTGAAAAGTGAAGGTCTCACACACAATCAGCTGTGATGACAAGGTCCAACAAAACACTTCAGAATAAGCTTAACACAAAAGCACTAGCAGATTATTATCCCAAGGCAAGTTGAGTGGGATCCTTGGAGATTACAATAAATGTCAAATAGTAAGTCCAGGAACTAATGGCAAGAACACAGTAAAGTTGAGCTGGTTATTATGAGGAAAACATGCATCTGCAACAGGCACTGTCTCTCTGAAAAAACTAGCTAGTCATTGGCTCACTCCAAAAGCAGGAGGGGAGAATAGTTGGAGGGGGAACAGGGGAAATCACCAGATGTAGTAGCAGAAGGGAAAGTCCAGCATGGTGTTCCAATCGAATACACTCCCGCCAATTTGATCACTCCTGGCAGCAGGGTGTCCATCCGCAGTCCCCTATATAAGTAACAACTCTATCGTATAGCGGCACTGCTACCGGTATTGCTACCGGTATTGCTAGCTCAAACTTCGCAACCAAACTTAGCAACCAAATCTTTGCAACCAAGTTTTGACAGAGCGGAAGAAAGGTTTCCCACCCTGCTTCTCTCTCTCTCCCATTCGGCACAGCTGGGCGGGAAATTATGAAAGTGCCGCATCAGGCTAAGATACGGCACAAGGGTTATGCTCTCAAGGCACTTCTGGAGGTACGCAGATAAATACATACCAGACTAAGGGATTTCGGACACTTAGGTATGTCAGAGTGATGTACTTCCATTTTTGTACTACACAAACGTCTTTAGTTCGCCCAATAAAGACATATATGTAGTAAACCTCCGTCGAAGGAAACGTTAAAATTTAATGATAACAATAGCGTAGAAATATACACGGCATTATACACATTGTATATACATAGTTATATAGTTCATTGAACTCAATGTAGTTCCTCATTATAGTGCGATCACTCGTTAATATTTATAAGGCGGTTGATATCTAATCTTGTTTAAGGAAACACTCATCCGAATGAGTCCATCTGAAAATGCGCCATATTCATTACCCGGTGAAGTCCAAATATTGCCATTTCCTTTCCTATTTCTATTTTCTCATCCAGAAAGACTTTCACCGGTGCGAAAACGAACGGATCTACAAGGTGAAACAACCGCCCGAGAGCATTATTCACAACACAAAAATCCGTTTGTTTAGCGCTTCAAAGACGCAGATTTTCCCCAGGAGAGACACGCCATTTTGAATTATTATTCAAATTTCAGATCCGTGTGCGACCGTGACATGTCCAGAAGGGGAGGTGTGTCAGCTGGACGGGGATCGAAGCCCCGTGTGCCGCTGCGGAGGGGATGGAGGAGGAGTCGGTGGAGGAGGGACCGGTGGAGGACCAGGATGTCCGCCGGATTTCAACCCTGTCTGCGGTTCCGACGGCAAGACCTATGCAAACGAATGCTCTCTAAGAGTGGAGTCTTGCAGGACAAGAAGACCCCTCCGCATTATATACAGAGGGAAATGCAGTTCTGGTAAGTCATTGCCTAGTGACTTATTTCTTCTATGATAATTCAACACCAACTTCAATATTTGAAGTACTGTGAAATAACAACACAGACTCAGGATTCACTTCGTGGTATTCATTTACACATAACGGCTTCATGACAGAACTTTTGCTAAATCACACAGTAAATACACAGCCCGACCCAGGTTTCGTAGTCACGAATTATTCCTTATTACCATTCTTTATTGCCATTCTTTATTATTATACTCTTATATTATTATTATTTTTATTCTTTTCTCCAATTGCGCTTCCCCCTCCGCTTTTCTCATTGGTACTCCTCTTTAAACTTCTTACTTTCACAGATTTCATTTGTTTGTTTTCTGTATATAATTTTGGCGTTTTAATTGTCACCTGATGATGTAGATTGGCTTCGAAACGTGGGCCTGTGCTGTGTACATATTGTAATTTAATTATAGTTCTATCAAAAAGCCATTTCATCCTAGAAGATTTTCTTTAAAAGAGATTTCCAGCATTTGTATCGCCGTACTAGATAACTAAAGTTGAGAAAATGGAATAAATATCAACAAAATTTATGTGCGAAATAATGGCGTAGTATGGGAGTAGCATGGGAGCAGAGGAAAATATAGTCGAACCTTGTTTGAAAAATATTAATAGTAATAATAATAATTGTACTCATTCGTAGCTTATTTTGCACGATTTGGTTCTATGCAAAAATGTTTGACCCCATGCAGAAAAGATTATACAAAGCCTGCCCGGTTCCCTTCATTTACTGATTGGTTGTTGTAATTTTTATGGAATTTCCTTCATTTCCGCTGACCCTTTGCACAGAACACACATGTCACTCTCTAGTACAGAAATAACAACTTTAAAGCTGTGAGTAACTACGAACGTTTCCTCAAAGAAATAGAAACCTTTGAAATTTTCGAAAAATCAATCACTTTAGTGATGAATATCTCATATTTAATATTTTTCGACGAATAAATTAATCTTCATATTCATATTATGAAAAAATGAGTTTTAAGATTTTTGCATCAAAGGTAGCAATGTATCTTACAGATATTAGAGACTGAAACTGCTGACTGTGAGATGACGGATTAGTGACTAACTTAATGTCCTCTGGATAACAGAAGATAGGGAGAAAATGGACTCCATCAGAGAAATCAGAATATAGTATTTCTACAGTAAAATTGTTGTGACAAGTGTGTTGGATTCAAAATTGAAATTGAGCTCAACCACATAATCCCATACGAATACTTTGGCTTTATACTTCCATCTTGAAAATAAGGAAAATAACACTTCTATAGTTACCACAATAATTTTTATTATACGACCATGGTTTTGACCCTTCAGGTCATCATCAGGTAAATGGTTGAAACCATGGACGTATAATAAACATTACTATGGTAACTGTAAATGTGTTCTTTCCCTTATTCCTTATAATGGTGAACTACTACAAAGTCAAGGCAGAATCAGTAGGTTCTAGGTCTATGCGGATAAAATCTTGGGGACTAATGGCAAACTTTATGTAGAGGGGGCCTTTGGCTTAGGAGGACCTGAAGCTCACAATAAATGATGCGTTATTAAAATTTGTAAAATGAGTACCGTCATACATCACAGGGTAGTTCACCAGCGCTCCTTAAAGATCCTGGTTCCGAAAAGTCGATTTACTTAGAAACGTATGTTCTATGGTATATGTGACAATTACAACCTTAGTGCTTTTAATGAATTAAAAGAATACATTGAAAAATACGTCAAAGAATCAATACTGTTAGTTTTGTTATGTAATAGAGGTAATTGAATAATAGATGAACAAAAATTTCAGTGCCTCGTAAGCCTAGTCCATATATATAAATATAATAGAAAATACAAAAATGAATAATTTAGAAGATTAAACGGATTAAATATTGCATGATATAGATCATGTAACAGACCGATCTGAAAGAAGAAATGTCTTCACAGAAATTTTTGATTAATGCTCTACTCGGTTGAAATTAGCTTTGTGCTTAAGTTCTGATGAACGGCCAAAATTCTTTGCGGAAGTCTTCGTTACGCGAACGAAAAAGGATCCGACAAAAAATTTCACTGAGGATAATTCAGCTCTATGAAAAATTCAGCTTCGCAAGCATTCCGTTATTGGCTGCGCAATAAATCAAATCGTAGTCGGCGGTACTTTCTATGGCGTTGGTTAGCCACGAGATTCATTTTCGGAGAACTTATTACTAACCCCAAGTATTCTGAACTTCACCGCTGGCATATTGCGGAACTTTCTTAATACTAATCGAGGACCAACACTCGTCATGGCGCAGTGTAAATGGTTTTAGGCACGTCGAAGGTTTTTGGTTCTAAGGTTATATTTCACAGGAAGTTTTCCGTGAACTGAGTTGGAAAGGTTTAAGGAAGATTTTTTCAGACCAAAGAATTATCTACGTTCGAATGAAATAGAACCGAGAATGTGAATTTAACTAAAGGGAATTGCTACGCGTAGATCTGAAAATTTGAGCTTCACGTTTCTTTGCATTTAAAACGATTTATGTTGTAGCTACGAGGCATAGACATCTTTAATTGTCCTCATTTGCTCGATAATTGGTCCTGCCACCAAGTTCTGGTGAATGGAATATTTATCATTTGTCTTTGGTAGAGGAGAAAGGAAATGTATCTCTCACTTACCTTAAGTTTTGTTCACAGCTGTGATAATATGAAAGCTACTGAGGTATGAATAATGCTGAATAACATTGATTACGGTCTCTCCTTTTTAAATTCGACGAAAAGAGTTATTTTTATAGTTATTGTGCTTCATTTACGTGGGCAGCATTCTGTCTCAGCGAGAAAAGCAATGGCCAACTACCTCAATCCTCATTTCGCCTAGTCGCCGAAGCCCTCTCTCCAAAGCTTTTTGTTTCTTGTAGTGGAGGGATGAGGTTCAAACCAGCCTTCAGGCTGAAGACTGTAAAGACTCCGAAATAGACAATCAGAGGAAATTTTTAAATAATGAAAAGTTACATAATTTTGACTGAAATCTTGACGGCCCTTATATTTATTTTTCCATATTTGAAAATTTATTTCCGTTGAATTATTTGTTCAAATAGAATTCCATTTAGACCTCTAACCGTGTACTGATAGCTTCGTTAAATGTTGATGGTATTTGAAACTTTTAATTCAATATTAGACTAAAATTACTAAATCATTCGGATGAATTTCATAAAATCCCTCAAAGCAATTTTACCGGAGTTGTAGTCTTTGCTATTTTATCGAAATGTTGCAAATGTATAAAAATAGCAAACTGATTTCACAGAGTTATTTTGTGTGATAGCCTACGATTTCATCTTGGATTATTCCGACGTTTGTTTAATGTTGGATTATATTAAATATAAATAATAACATTTTTGCCGTTACGCGAGTGAAG
Source organism: Ladona fulva (assembly GCA_000376725.2). Taxonomy (NCBI): domain Eukaryota; kingdom Metazoa; phylum Arthropoda; class Insecta; order Odonata; family Libellulidae; genus Ladona; species Ladona fulva. The sequence goes on along the minus strand of KZ308201.1, from coordinate 172,154 downwards.
TTTATACATTTTTGCATGGTGCTATGGCCATATGGTCGAAGCATTTTCCAAGCTCTCTTTCATCGAAATTCGAAAATCTAATATCGTTTTTATGAACTGACATTAATTAAGCGCGTTGCAAGCATATACGTATGTACATACATATTCAATGAATTTAGAGGGAAATACGATGTTAAAGAGATTCCGGATTCCCAACTTCTGGTAAATGTGCATTTTCAGCTTTGAATGAAATCCATACACTATCAAGTTCACTTTATATGAGATCATGTTCTACCAAATGCTTTTCAAAACTCAGTCGTATTCTGTAACGAAACCATGAGCAAAATAACACGAAAGGAGAGCCATTCCGTGGCAATAGATTTCGCCTACATTCACCTTACCCCACCGATGCCAATTCCACGAGGTACATTGAGGAAACCTTCCCGTTAATATCGATTCTCCGTTGTGTTCGTAGCCATGTCTTAACAGTTATCCCTAAGAAAGAACAACTCATCCGATCGTTTGCGGAATAAAATTTACCAAAGTGCTGATCTGCCGAGAAGGCTCTTCCATTCATTTTCGCAGCGAAGTCTGGTTTATCTCTTCGGTTCCCTTTAAAACTTGGCCGTCTCTCGCGTGTTATTTTCTATTCAAACGACTCTCGCCGTTCACGTGGGCTCAAGAATCTTTTCATCCTTCCTTGGAGAGATCACCACGACGACAGCAGTTTCCTCGAATACCATTGTAACCCAGGAACTCTCCTTTTGCATCCCTTTTTTCTCGGCTTATAACTCACAAACGACCCTTTTTCCGCCGTACCTTCTCCGAAATCCAGCCTTTCCCTCTCTTTCTTTCCTTTTCCGTGATCCCTTTTACCGATCCACTTCAGCATCTTGTGAAACTTTCCGCCCTTTCCTTTTCTAAGACTTTTGCCTCTCGACCTATTCTTACCTGGATTATTGTTAATCTATTCCTCCGAGCGGAGGTGTTATTTGTCGCATTAAGAAGTAACTTTCATTCCCATTATTGAGTCCCTTTCGATTTCCTGGGCTTAAGTCTCCACTTAAGCGTGATTGACTGTTTACTCTGTGTGCTGTCGAGTTCCAAAGGGATTGGTGGCGAATTCAAGCGTAATTTTGCTCAATAATAAAAAAATTAACTGGGAGTTACCTCTTAAGTATGATTGAATGCTCACGTAAAATAGTTGAGAAAAGCTAGAAGAACCAATTGCAGATATGTCGCAATAAAAGGAAAGCAGTATTCAGATTCACAAAGAAACGCGGAGATTTATTGATATACATGTGCTTTAACGTAATGAATTGTTATCTGCCCAAGTAGAAACGGACATGAAAAATGTGTGACGGGAGCGGGACTCGAATCCGTGTCTCTCAATGGCCGGTTGGTTCCTCTATCCATTGAGCTATCCCACCAGAAATAAATTGATATCTAGAAAATATCTGAACGAATCCCACTATTAAGGAGAAATATTAATGAGGCTTGGGCAAATCTGTTGATTAAAATTAATGAATAATGGAATTAAATCCTTCTTAATGAAAATGCAGAAGAATCGATGGAGAAAGTCAGCAACCATATCCTTGAATTTTAAAAACACCCAACTCGTTCATATATTTAACTCATATTTCCTAAGATTCATTGAATTGATAATGCTTTCGTACTATTGGTTTATCCGTTGTTATCAGGATTTTACTAGATTTTGTCTCCTACATAATTCCCTTAATATTGTCACAAGATTCAGGTACAGTCGAACATTGTATTCCGAGCATAATTAGTGCTGCTCATAATCCGAAGCACTCGCATATCAATGCGATTTTCCTATAAGAAATTATGGAAACTCAGATGATCGTGAGTCGTTCAAAAACCTAAAATATTTACGTAGACAATTGTAATTATTAGGGAAGTTGTGATCACGTGACACTCGAAAGACAAGACGTACTCCATGAGTTGCTAGCATTGCAACACCTCTCTCGTGTATCAAGCTAAAATGTATTAAAAATGTTTGCTCGTCTTGCAGAACACTCGCAAACCAAGTTACATGCAGACCGAGGTTTGACTGTATTATAAAATGCCACAATAGCATAATAATTCACAAAACTCTGAGTTGGTGGAGAAATCTTACATGAGTGTAGAAAATAAACATAAGAAAGCTCTAAAATGTCGTACAAAAATAAAATAAAGTCTGCAAATGGCGTATGTAAGGATGTACGAGTAAATCCTTCATTTCTCTATGGCAATGGCCTATCAAAAATTGCCTCTCGTATAGCTAAGGTATTAACCTAATTCCAATGCTGGAAATGTCATCGATTCCTCATTCCACTGACCTGGATATTTTTATCATAAGGTGAGAAATTATAGCATTTTCTTCATTTGAAACCAGCAAGTTCTTTTGCTAAATGTTTTTCGTTATTTTCTTAACATTAGAAATTAATGTTATGAATAGGTACGCGTCTGTTATTGTGAATTTTAAAAATCAATTCTCAAATTTCAAATCGTTAGTTTGAGAAAAGAACCATTTCGCCTTCGTGTCCATCTTTACAGAAATATAATACAATATTTATTCGCATTCAGCACACAGACAATGCAACATTTATCGATATTTTTGCCCGCTTCAATTTCCCGCTCCCCTAAGCCTTTTCATTTCCTTCCACTTTCGGCTTTGCCCTTCCACAAACAATGCGACGACACGTTCTGCTCCCAAGTCGTCCATACCTTCCCAATATGAAAGGACAAACTATCGTAGCCCACGATTCGGCGCCTCTCCAAGCACTTTCTCCCTTCCTCTGCACCCGAACACACCCTTTCTTCTCCTACAAATATAAAAGATTGAAAAAGTTTCCCCTCATGCGGATTTTGCCGCCTAGGAAATAATCCGGGAAAAAATATTTCAGGTTCGAGATCCAAGAAAGAGGATTCGAATGTGATAAATCATCCTCGGAAATGTTCCTAATTAAGATGAATCGCTTTGACGGAGCATTCGTTGTTAGCGATGCGATTCTGGAAGCTTTTTGCGGTGAATTGAATGGCGAAGATAAAAGTGGCTCCCTCGGAATGCTCTGGATTAGGAATCGGAATTTTCTTTTATTTTCAGGTAATGCGCATATGCATAAAGAGTTCACCGGAAGTCATGCAATATATTCAGTCAGAATATCACTCTTTCGTACTCCGCCAACCTTTTATTGCGTCAGTAAATTGTGGAGAATTATCTTACATAATATCTAAATATCTTCTCATTGTTTCTATTTCAATTTCGTCGGTTCATATTTTTTTGCATCATTATTAAAAATTTGGAAAATTATCGTTGATTTGGTAAATCGGCATCTCTATCGTTTACCCAAAGATTTCACTGAACATTTAAAGAGATAAATTTAAAATCAAACCAACGCTCTTCGAGGTCTTCTGGAAGTAATTTATACATTTTGATATTTTAGCTAGGTATTGACGTATTTTAAAATGGAGTTAAACCGAACGCGGCAAGAAAAGATACTTGGAGATGTTATGAGAAGTCCAATCAAAGTAATAATCATTGGTCAATAACAATTTATTTCTTACATTTCCCTACACCAATGTAAGTTCAAGCATCCTCCCAAACAATCGTTTTCCGAATCCGTATTCGTTAGTCGAGAAACTCTTCAGCTTTAATCTCCTCTTGGCAGCGCTATCCCCTTAATAGCCTACTCTATCATTAGCGTTGGTTTAACGTGGCTCAATCTGGGAACTCATAACGAAGAAGGAAGATCCCCAAAAGGGGACAGCGAGAAGGAGTTAATTTCGAGAGGCACGATTGGTTTGCGCAATCTGGTGTAAAACGGAATCGGACCCCGTAACAAGCCAATGGACTGAGTGGGATATGCCCGGGGCAGCCGGTGGCGCTCTCTGAAGTCGATGATGTTAAACAAAGAAGTGAAACGCTCGCCTGAGTTCTTCTTTTCGTTTCGCATCAAAATGACCTCTTCCGTACGTGGGAAAAGAAAAGTCGATAATTGAAAAACGGACCGTGGCGAGAGTTTTATAAGAGGATTGTACAGTCTCTGAGGAGATTATGGGCAGATTTTCTTTCCATATAAAAGCTCCTCATGAAAAGTCAAGGTGAAAAATCAGCTGGGATAGTGAAGGTTTTTGAGTCTAATTTTTACGAAATAAAATTGATGAGCGCTAGATTACAGTTATTAAGTGCATAGAAATCCCTTGAATGATTAATCGAGGTTGTTTCTATTAACATAATTTTAGTAATCAACAGTTAACAACTGTATAACAGAATCAATATGAATATATAGATTTATCTATACAATTATGAATTACGAAAGAACTGAATTGACATTTATTGTAATTTTACTTCTTATATACTTTCTCGTCGCTATGAAAAATTCGATTAGATGATTTGTTTTGGCCTTTTAATGGAAATAAATCTTTCAATGACTAATATTAATCACGTGCACCGTGAATCACTTCAGTAATTAATATTATAAAATAACTTGCTAATTTTAATTTTAGGTCATAAATAGTTGGACTTCAGTTTACATTAGCTTTTGTTTCAAATTTATTCAAATATTCAGATTAATTCTGCATAAATTCTGCATAACATCTACATAAATACCTTGCAAGCCACCTTGCGGCGTGTGGCAGGGGGTGTAAACACCAAGCGTTCGATTTACCTCCTTAGTTTATTATTATCGCGTATCCTTCGTGGAAAGAATGAGTCCCTAAAACGACTTGTCCTCGCATCTATTTCTCTTATTTTACGCTCATTGTCGGATCGGCCGAAGTAGAAGAAGGGGGTCGCATAATACAGATGAAGTCTTTCGCAAATGTACTTTTTCTGAATGTAGCAAGCAATCGCAGCCTAGCTTCTAATCTCCTTTCTATCAAGGATTCCCAACCTGCGTCTGAGAGCATTTGCGTAACGGTTGCTTTTCCATCGTAGCACTTTTTAACAAATCGTATCGCCTTGTGCTGCACTTTCTCGAGTTCGCGAGCATTCGTTTCATCCGCTGGGTCCCAGATACTCGCCGTATATTTAAGATGGGGCCTAACTAACGTGAAATAGCATCGCTCTGTAACTTTTTCATCGCACCTACCTATGATACGCTTTATAAAACCGAGCTTTTTAGATTCTTTACCGCATATTTTTCGAATATGTATGTTTCAGTTTAAATTATTTGTAAGGATGATTCCGAGATATTCCACTGAGTCGACTACATTTAAATTCGTTCCACTAATTTTGCACGGGTGGCTCTCACGCAATTGTTTCCTTTAGAAGAAATTTACTACAGCATTTATCTAAATTAAGATCTAGTTGCCATTTTTCGCACCACCTTAATTCCTTCCTTTTTATAACAATAACAAATGTTAGATTATTCTACGATACAGCATGGCAAGCATGTGACAGGAAATCCTTTCAGTTGGCAATTTAGGTTGGCGCGTATTATGACATCTGGTTCAAATAAGATGAAAACGTAAGCCTCTTAATTCTAATACGAAAATTACGAACGTATATTTTGCAGAGAAATTTCATCCATAAGGAAACAAAAATTAAAAGGTAATTGAATACAGGATATCTAAAGAAGTGGTTTATGCTGTAACACATTACTGATTCAGCGAAATGATCAAACGTAAAAGAGGTATTTTTTTAGATTTAGGTGCAATAACAAAGGCACTTGATCAATTTTATTTAACCTCAACATTAGGATGTTTGTGGACAAACTTTAATTTCCTTCGCTTAAGAGATTTCTTGAGAGTTATCTCCGTTAAGTTACTTAGACTACTTATTATTTCAAAACTTTTATTAAACTGAAATAGAATACAAGTACTATAATACAATACGTTTATCATTACTATTTGATAGTTGACTTATACTTGGGATCGCTGTTTAAGTCGACTACAAAGCTATAGGTTAAAAATTTACGGAAATGTTATGGCTACTGTAGCGACACATTATGTATTTGCACTATGTTATTTAAATACCGATAATTCATAAGTATACACTCAAGCTATGAGGCTGAGGGATATGATTCTATATTTTTGGGCTGTAGTTTAGCAAAACCTGGTGGAACTATTGTCAATCCTTATTGCCTTTGTAAAAAATGAGTAGCAAAGGTATTTTTGATTTCATCTGTATACAGCAGATTTGATTAATTAATTTAGTTATCATTTCTTTAACGTGAACAAGAGCCCCCAATTATATGCGTTCTTATGATTTGGACTATTGAAGTCACAAACGGCGAGCACAGGCGCCCATACGCCCGAAAGAACACGGTTATCTGGGATTCGAACCCGGGACCTCAGTGACACTTTATCATTTCACCACTTCGGTTAGGTATAGTATCAGTCCAACTTCTGACAGCGTTAGTTTTGAAAGAATAGTCATTGCAAGACACTCTACCCACAGAAAAGCGTCGCATTTGCTGTAATTTCCATTTCCTCTTTCCATCCATCACCCCGCGGGAGAAATTACCCTTCAAACTAAACGGACCCCAAGATTGGGGAATATAAATAATACAAACCCGGCGCGACCTCAGAGCGTGATTCCTCAGCACGTTTTAGGGGTCATTTATCAATCAAACTCTTTCCCTTCCCATTCGCATGCGTCCCTTTTACTCCGAATAAAAAAATAAGGGATCCTTCGAAGATACATCACCCGACGCTGGATCAGGGGAAGCGCGAATTTGGCGGCTACGCCTCCCTTTTCTTCGGGGAAAATCCTTCTCGGACTTCTCCTTAACGCGCCCTCGCCATGTCTCGTTAACGGCGAGAGCTGCTTGTCTGTGTACTCGTAATGGTAATCCTTCCACTTTCTTTTTCGCTTACTCTTACAAAACGGCTCTCGTGGAGTAGAGCAAGTTTTGGGAGGGCGGATGGAGAGGCTTGGGGAGAAGAGGAAGGATGTACGTTATGGAAGGTTTGGAGACGTTTGAGATTAAGGGAGATTTTCTAGGGATGTAGGAAGAAAAGGGAAAAGGCGGGCTAAAAGAAGATATCTAAAATTTCTCTCTGACTTGTAAAGTAATCTTTTTGGTAGTCATGGAAATCATAGCAATCTTAAAATATTAACGATAGGAATGTAAAGGTGTTTGAGTGAAGTTAGAGAAAAAGGGGTCCATACGTTGATATATGGAATATATATTTATTATCTGTCTTTTAGTGTAGAGTATACATAGAAATGGGTCTTTCGTTAACATTTTGGTAGGACTTCTCTTTAGTAATAAATCTAGGGTAATTTATCTCTGGTTAAGATAAAATTCCCATCAACAGAACGGCAAAGTTATTTCTCATAATACCTAATATTGTAAAATGAAAACATCTCCCGAGAAAAATATCAATATAATCAAATTATCCTTTTCTGACCCTTTATACTGATCGGATATGGTCAGCCTGCCTTGAAGGCATTCTGGCTGAGATAGGTAAACCAGTGCAAATTACCTCACTAGTCCTCTTGCCTATCAAGCCTCCCTCTCCAGGGCTTTCGACAGCTAATGGTGGAGAGTTTTAGGCTCAAATTGCCGTTCAGGTTGAATAAGCGACAGAGAGATAATTACTGTGGAGGTATTTATCAGGTTTCGGTGCACATTAAAGTCTGTTGCATCGATAATTAGAAATTAAAATTCAATTTCATTTTAAATCTTTAGCAAAGGTCATTAGAAGAATGAGATTAGAAAACACGATGGTATGTGAAGAAAGGGCAGAATAAAGAGGGACGGAGAAAGTAGGATAAAACTAACAGAGGGAGAGAAGGAAGAGACAGTAGGATTAGTGTGGTTCTTCCTAAGGGACCACTGCTGTCCCTGTTTTCCCCAACACGGCCGTAGTCGGAAATTATATCCTCCCGTGCGTGGCGTAGACACCTCTGCAACCCTCCCAGGGATCTTCTCTTCAATATCGCCTCTGCTTCCAATTTCCCGCTACTTTCTAACTTATCTTTTGACTTACGATCGCCACTATCCAATCCCCTACTGCTTCCTTACTTTCCATTTCCTTCCCTTCCCCATATCTCAATCACACTCCATTTTTAGGGATTTCCTTTCCTTGCGTAGATGCTCTCTTAAGCGCCTGTTAAATGAACTCACACGGCTCTGTCAGATTTCAGTTCGAAATGTATGGCACAAAAAATGGCGTCCAACACGGAACATGTCCTAATTTAAAACTTTGTACTAAATTCCCAAACATTTCAAATGTGATCACATATTCGAAGTGAATAAATAAATAAAAATTTGTAATAAATTTACTTGTCTCATAATTAAAGAGATCAGTGACGGTAAAGGAAAGATTGCGAACTAGGACCCATAAGAATTGTCAATTGTGATGAAATATGAATTAAAATGTAGCAGGGTGGTACCTATTTAGTTTTCCAGTAGATTATTTCTCGAATATTGATTTAAAAATTGACCTTAGCTTATTGACATCCAAACTCGTTTCTTTATAGAGTTACCAAGTGCCAGTGAGTCTTTTACTAAGTCTTGCTGAAACTAAAATGCAAGACAAATTCCGGACGCTTTTAATCATGATCTTAACCTAAATACCGAACATTTTAAAGCTGTGATGTGGATTTTTCAGCCTTATCTCAAATTTAAAGCATAAAAATCGCCCAACATAGTTTAAATATAAGTCTGTTGGATTACCATAAACTCCGCTATAGTTAGGTCTTAATTCCGTTTCCATCTACTAGGAAAATGGGAGACATTTGCAATTTGGGATGGTATTCCTAGGATGGGAGTATTTCCTTGTTAGACTTTTCCTCCTCTACCGGTAGTCTTCCTCCTTCGAATCCTCTTTGGCCTCAGATTAAAAACCCTTTCCCTTTAATGCCCTCTCCCTATTTTTTATTACCCCCCGCATGCGTTGAATCCCTATCTTGCCTGCCAGTGCTTCCCTCCCTCGCGTTTAAGGGGATTTCGCTTTTCGCTCCATACCTGAACGTTTTCCTCGCCTTTGGGTTAGATATCGGAAATTTACGCGTTTGATGTTTATTTATTCTTCCTCTTTGAGGTGAGTTGTGCTTTGTTTTCCAACGTATGAATGGTGAATGGTAATTGTGGAATCAATTCAAAAAGATGGTTCGATAAGATGTGAGCCGAAAAAAAAGAACTATGGGAGCTACTTGGTTTATTTTAGAAAACATAGATGCAGAAAATACAAGATAAACAACATATTTTATCCCAGTTGCCGTGATAGATATTTACTTCTGAAAGTATCTTTTTGTTTTTTACATCTGAAAAATTCACTATGTATAATTTACGTATCCTTTGGCCATTCCTTGCGTGACGCAAGTTTATCAACGATTTGTACAGAAAGAAGTTTTAGAAAGAGCTAAATACTTCTATTTTTGATCAAAAGATATCTCTTCATTAATTGAGACGGGATGTAAATATTATTCCTTCATTACTTTTCCTATATTCTACAAATACTAGTAAACACCCCCATCAAGCATGACGGAACTTAATTTAATTTAAAAATGTATCTATTATCGTATATATCTGGTCCTCCTAAGATCAAAAAAGTTCTGCGGTAAGATCATAATAACTCAATATATATCTTACTCTTATTCATAACATTTATTCTACTGTTTTCAAGTCATGAAAGCCTACTTTACGTAAATTTCATATAAAAATTATAAGAACTGATTATCCCCGTGCACTTATATAGGAACATTCATGAATTCAACATTCAACAATGGCCTTCGTCGTCAAAGAGATGGGTTGTTTATTTCCCAAAAATTTTACGAAATTTCCGTGTGTTTTATCAAAACATTCGAATTTTCGGATCTACATCAATATTTCTCGACTAAAATAAGAACCTATGATAGTTTTCCTTTCTTTTAACACTTCCCTTGATTTTGTGGGACCATTGTTTCTAATTTAATTTTGTAAAAGAAACAACCTATGCAGGTAACGAAAACCTATTTTACGTACATTTCTTATGGAAAAGTATACTAACTAATTATCCCCGTGCATTCATATGGGATATCTCATGAAATCAATAAACTACAATTGCATCGTCGTTAAAGGGATGGGTTGTTTATTTCAGAAAGAAATTACGAATTTTCCGTCTATTTTGTCAAAGTTCTCGCAATTTCGAATTGATATGAATGATTCACGACTGAAATAAGATTCTATGCTTATTTTCCTTTCTTGTGACACTTGTCTCAACTTGTCTTTCGTAGGACCTTTGTTTCTAATTTAATTTTGTAAAAGAAACGACCTCTCATGAAAACGTAATTTACGTACATCTCTTAGGGAAACGTATTTTGTGCTCCTGGGTTCGCACCCGGGCCTTTACAGAGATGAAGATAGTTTTATTGGGGGTTTTAGCATCGTAGAAACCCAATGCAGGTTGTTTTAGACCTCTAAGTCAAGCCGTTTCTGAGATAAATGGAGGGACGGACAGACGGACACAAATTTGCTTTATATATAAATATATGATTTGAAGATCGTCATGTGCTAAACTTCCGTATAGATAATTAATAATTAATAGTAATATTTATACATTAATCAGTATTGATTAATTAATAGTTATTAGATAATTAATTATCATACAGGGCATGTGTTCTCCGTCTTATGAAAATTTTTCTGAATCAGAAACCATTTTCTTTATAAATTTACACTAAGAAATTCATTTCTAGTAATATTTGAATTTTATTTCCTCCATACATTTCTCATCATCTTAAACATATTCGACTTGAAGATATATGTTTGCAAAATGGCAATTTACGGTGGTGTGGCCGAATTTCGTGAACTTGAATTGAGTAACGCCTTTAACTTATATTAGCATGACTGCGTACAAATATATATGAAATTGCAAGTAAGTAATTGCTCGAGGAATGCAAAGTATGGAAAAAGGGGAGTTTTATGATTTAAAAGAAGACGAAATGCAAACATTGAATATTAAAATACTACGGAACTTATGCACACTAGACACACTAGCTACGCATGAATGCGCTGGGGTGAAATTTTTGTATAGTATAGGGCGAATGGCCATAAATTACTTACGTTTCTACTAAAGTGTTAATTTTTGTCATAATTTCATCTCTTGGGAATGGAGAAAATTATACTGTGAGCAAACTTTGAAGTTTGGTGCACAGATTTCACTATTTTTGATCGTGGTGGGAGAATAGAAATTTACAAATTTATCAGAGAATCGAAATACTCCCAAGGCCGTTTGTCGGCACGTTATAATTAGCTCTGGAAATCATTGATCTTCTATGAAACCCAATGCGCATTTCAATAGCTAAACTATCATATTCAGCGGTAATAGTAGAAAAGAACTCTTTCACCAAATCATCTCCTATTTTCTCGTCTTTTTGGATGATTATCTCGGGAAAGTAAACAAAATTGACGTCAACCTTCGCATTGGTCGTTGAGATTTTGATAGATAGTATACGTACGAAGTTATGGTGTATTTAATTAAATTTTGAGCGATTCCAAGTAAACAATTTTTGATGGTTTAAAAAATAATCATTCATTGCCTTTATCATTTGCAATTTTTTGACTTAATTCATTGAATATTTCAATGTTAGTTCAAGAAGGACACTAAAGAGTTGCAAGTTATGATCATAGTACCACGTTAGCATCGGTGGTCGTTATCTAAAAGCGAACCGAAAATCCGAATTGAATAAACAATGTTCTTCGATTTATTTTATTGTATATTTTTAATCTTTTAATTTTGGTTCGATTTTTGCAAAAGTAATGAGTAACTTTGTTATATTTTAATATAGGTTTTTGTAAGCCCACCATACCATTATTTATCTTCTCATTTCATATTTAAATTTAAATGAAACACCAATAAAAATTATGTAAAACTTCAATTTTGGTACCAATTTT
>KZ308201.1:99402-127973 GCA_000376725.2 Ladona fulva | reverse complement strand
ATCAGGCGCGGGTCAGGAGTGGAGGTTGTAAATAATTTCATAGTTTCTTTATATACTCATATTAATAAATAAAAACGTTTTAATCTTGGACGAAATTGAGACTTTAAAGTCTCCTCTTCTACTAAAACCAAAATATTATTGTATATTAAAGTAACTGTATCCTTAATCCTTAATATCATTCTCTCAAATTAACTGTTGAAATTCTAATTTTTCGTGAGTTTTCAGAAGATGTAAATTAATCATAGGGACACTATGGAATAGCTGTCTGTGTGAGCTCCCCGCCGTACCCCAAGTGACTTGTTCTGCGTAATTATCAACGGCATGAGTATTCTACCCCCACTGGATTCTTGAATTACTAATATAAATAATTAGATACTCGTAAACAATTTAAGCCTCAATTAAAAGAAGCTTGTGTTGTAGACGGAAGTGTTTCCAGTCATCTACATAAACTTAAAATGGGCATAATCTTATGTTCTCTCTATATATACTGTAACGAGTCTATGAAAATGCATTTTCCAAAATTTTATTGCACATCAGACAAATTTATAAATTGCATTGAACGTATGACAGAAAATGAAATCCCAGTGGTCAGCGTTGGAAAACACAATATCCGTGGTTTCCAACGTATAACTGACTGACACTTTCGTAAGTTTGCTAATCGAAATGAAATTCTCGTATTAAGAAAATTTGATCAACTTTAAGTCAATTAGTTTGAGTTTGGAGCCAGGGTTCGACGACCGCGAGGGAAATTCAAGTTTCAAAATACCATTACCTCTCCGATATTGCGGTGGGATCCCTTCGCTATTAGTGTTCAGTTTGTCCGCCAGATGGAAAAGGGTTGCGCCTCCGTCACAAAACTTCGTCTTGACAGGGATTTATCTCCAACTCTCAGATGTCAGTCGATAAATTTCGCCAGCTCTTCATTAGTAATTTCATAAGTTTTCGCCGAATCTTCCTGGAGATAAATATTTTATATCTCGAGCGGAAGTAATAATCCGAATCAAAAGATAGTATTTTTCCAGTAATTAGTATTTTGTTCATCTTACATTTTAATTTCTCCGAAACTAATGGATAAAGGAGAACATTTGCATGTTCCGACATCAGTATTTCCTAAAAGTAAAGAGTCGCACTTTGTACATAACATAGACTAACTTCACCTGTTTTCTTGGGTTGGCTTTACGTAGTTTTATATTTATCTGTAGCACTTTAAAATCCCAGAACAACCCGCAACATTTATGTGTTCTGAGAAGATGTTCTGAAGTTACTAGCTACGGAAGTTGTGCTTCTGAAATATACATATAGTGTCGTATCCCTTTGCTGCTGGTGTTTCTCTGTGCATCGTTGGTTCACTCAGTTTTCATTGTCTTCACACACCCAATTGGCCTCGGCTTTTTTTCTGTTTTTTTTATCTCCTCTGACTTTGAGTTAGAAAGCACCAAACTCCCCCTGCAACAATTATTTTGCTCTTTGGTTACCCATTTTAACGTTTGATCTCCTCATTGTTTTATTCCATCCCGATCATTCTTTTAATTTTTTATCTTATAAGCCCATGAACCGGTCGATGCGCGATAACTTAAAGTTTTGCACATTAGGAGTAACAGAATACAGGAAAACGGGTAAGGGTGACTTTGCGCAAGATGGTGCGCAAAATGTCTGACGGGACTTCCCGGTCCCGTCAGACTTTTTTCAAGTCCATTCTTCCTTGGGAGTAACAGAATACTCAATCTACCTTCGGTTACAATCTAAATCGGTTAAACAGATTTTAGTTTTATTTTAGCTTAATTTGATAACTAAACACTACAAACTCAAGGCGTAAAAAAATAAGAAAGGAAATACTTTAAAGTACCTTTTTTTATAACGGAATGTAGTACTTCTTGGCTCAAAATGGTGAAATAATAAAATAAGAGTGGTTGTTGTAAAAAGTTTGACTCTCAAACCAACTCACATTGACGTGTAAAAGCCTAGAAAAGGGACTGTGGCTCGTAAATAGCTGTAGAGACGTGTATTAGGTTTTAAGTAAAATCAAGGAGTGATATATAAATTATGAATATATTTAAGTTATTTCTTCTTAAGAAGATATTCATTAAATTCAACTTGAGAACAAAAAGTAGCTATACGAGATGGGAATCACTGTGTAAATTAAAATACTATAATCAGTAATATTAGTAAAATTAATATGCTTAGGCGTTACATCCTGGAAAGCCATCATAGAAGATGTTAAAACCTTTAGCGAAACCGCTCGGCAAATAAAAAGTGTCTGGAAAACTTACCAAGTTTTATTTCTCTTCAGTAATACTAGATTTCTTTCAGTGTCATTAGAAGATTAGATTTCAGTAATATTGAAGACATTTCCTGCAGTTTAGTAAGTATTTACTATGAAAGAGTTTTGTGAGATAATAGCTGAAACAGTTGACAACTAAAGGGAGCTGCTATTAGTATAGTCATTTCCATTTTTAACTACATTAAGAATATAAAAATGCTAAAAGTAAAGAGTCGCACTTTGTACATAACATAGACTAACTTCACCTGTTTTCTTGGGTTGGCTTTACGTAGTTTTATATTTATCTGTAGCACTTTAAAATCCCAGAACAACCCGCAACATTTATGTGTTCTGNGAGAGGGGCGGAGAGGCGGTCTGCGAGTGTCCCCCGCCCGCCTCATGCCCCTCCGACTTCGCCCCCGTTTGCGGTTCGGACGGCGTCTCATACCCCAACGAATGCCGCCTTCGCCTCGCAGCCTGTCAAAGACGGAAGGACCTCAAAGTACTTTACGGAGGACAGTGCGGTGAGTTACCAATACTCCTCCGAGTACACCCCAATACTCTCATTGTTGTAACGACATCTGCCAATCAAAAATCGCACTGTAGTATTTAAAGTTTATCGTACTGTTTGAATTAGTACCTAATGCTGAAACATGAAAACAAGTAATGGCGATAATTCTTATTTAATTAGAGCATTACATACTACCAATTTATAGTAAATTATTAAAAATTTATCATCAATATCTCATTTTTTTTCTCATATCAGAAAATTCTGATTTGCTGGGACTCAAACCACAAATGTTGTGTTTAGTAGGCTATGGCAGCATGGCTGGCGTATGATGGTATTTTATTATAGCTAATTCATAAGAATTCGACGACAGTTGCTTTTTTTATCATGCATACTACAACGTGTAATATACCACGGATGATTTTAATTTTTTAACAATATTCGCAACATTTACATCCAAAACTAGCACTTTTTTAACACAGGAAGAAGTTAATAGAGCAGAATAGGCAGAAATAGATGGATATGAGAAAATGGAAAATGCCGGCATAAATTCTAATTCTAGTAGTAATAATGCTAAAAGGGCTTCGACAACTAAGTCAACTATGTCAATACATAGAAATAGGCAATCCCGAGAATCGAACCTGGGACTACTTCCACCAAAGACAAAGGGGCAGCCCATTCGGCTATCCGGGAGCCCCAACTTCTAACTCGTTAATAAACTTGAGTTATCCACAAATTTCCCGAAACCATGCACACATGAATGGAACATTTTTTTTGGTACAGGATAAAGAAAAAATATACCTTTCACATAATGTTTGATCTTATACTTGTTCATGACTGTGTAAATATGAAAATTATGAGATATAGAAGGGTACTTTCACAATTGATTAAAATATTCACGAATGCAGTTCAAGTCGTCTTCCTGTTCAAATTATTTTTATTAACTGTCATTACTCACAATTGCTGCCTCATTTGCTATTCATAGAGAAGGTTACCCCTCTAAGGGTTATTTAAAATACGTTTGACATTGCAGAAGACTATCTCGCCTTGATTGTGCCCCTGAAAGTAACCTTGAAAATCATACATCGTTCCGTACTTCTTTGTGTAGTCTGAAGTCGCTGTGTTATTGCTGCGTTTAACACCCATGTTTCACTTCCATATGTCAAAACTGGTAGAATGCATTGGTTGAAGACCTTTCTCTTCAAGACCATTGGCATTTTCGACTTCACAATATGGTTCTTCCTTCCGAAAGCGCTCCATCCTAGTTTTATTCTTCGATTCACTTCATTGATCCTGTTTTTCTCTCCTGTCGTAACCAGTTGTCCCAGGTAAGTGTACTCTGAACAGACATCAAGGGGCACCTCTTGTAGTAGGATTGATACTTGTGCTGCAAAAGAATTATACATTAACTTAGTTTTCGATAAGTTTATCCTGAGTCCTGTAATAAATCGCCATCCATACATGTACTGCCATACACCGCCTACCATACACCACTTATCATACACCGTCTGCCATACACTTACTGCCATACTTCACCGGCAGTTGGCGGCGAATTACAAATCTATCTAACTGGTTTCAAGACGAAACCATATACGGAATTACCATTTACGATCTATTGAGAAGATAATAATACACCCACTGCCATACGCCAATGCATTTGCGGTTACAGACTTTATTTCTTTTGCAAAATTAAATTAGAAGGAATTGTCGTACAGAATCAAAATAAGTACCAAAAGAAGGGAAATTGAATAAAAATTCTTATTACTGTTGTGCAATATCGCTTTTGATTAGATGTTGCGAAAATTTAGATAAAATATACGAATATTCAGTGAAAATTTGACTTTGTGAACAACCCGATCCCCTGACGACCAATGCGATTGTTGATTCCGAGTGAATGCATTTTTCCATAAGAATCCATGTGTATTTAGGTCCATTTAGAAGCAATTGACGACATGAAGAGCAGGAAATTATTCATAGATTTTTACTATTACAGTCTCGAACAATTTGTAGTGATGAATCGCAGGGGCAGCAAACATACGTAGCACCGTAATGAACTAACGGAGATAAATGAGTAACTTTTTGACAATTAATTCGGACTCTTGACATATTTTACGAGTAGAACCAGAAGTCGAAAATCTAGCAAACTTGCAAATTAACTTGAGGAAAGTTTCAAAAGAAGGAAATTCCATAAAGATTCACATTCTTATCGTTGATTGTAGATTTCGGGTTCGATCTTTGATTAGAAAATTTTTGTTTTCGATAACATGTCCCATTGGGCTAAACTTAAAACGCGAGATGTTATTTTCTCTTATGTACAAATAGGTATACTATATTTACTCCGACATCTATTTTCCCCGTTGAGAATCAACGGGCACTTCACATGGTATATATATACACACATATATATGTAAAGATTTTTTTAGGCTAAAGAGAAGTTCACTTCTTCCAGCACATGGCAATTAGTCCTTAGGTACGGACTCCCTTAGAGTTTATGCAATTCCAATTTCTTAAGTGCATTGAGGATGCCTGTACTCCAGGATAGCTGGAATGTTATCCAAATTAAATTAGTATCCTCGGAAATGATTCGGAAGCGTATCTATTAAATTTTTCTTTCTTGATATACCATTTTGATCGCAGATAATTACTAGCTACTATAATTATACAAAAATATACATAAATACTTAGCAGGACATTTTGAATTTTGCCCTCCACTACTCGAAATTGTAAATTCATCCGAGTTTCGTTCGCAGTTTTTCGAAAATATAAATATATTTACTGGATAATGTACTAGGCGTGATATGCAATACTGGAGAATGTTTTATTTACCTATGATCATGCAGATTTTTGATAGGTGAACTAATTTGTAAACTTTATTTAACAATTAAATTTAGAGGTGTAGATGTAGATCCCGGTATGTTGTCTAGTTTTCCTTTCCCCTTTCCTTCAATCTCCTCTAATTCACATTTCCTCGTTGACTTTTCCCAAACCTAAATTCTGAATGAGGCAACTTCCTGCAAAAGAGGCACTCAATTTACCGCGACCATTAAAAGCGCTGTGTTTATCTCCAGCATCTTTAGGCGTAGTTTGGAAGTCGGGGAGAATATTCTGCGCAAGGAGAGGCTTTTTCGTTGGAAAATGTATTTCCATTGGAATCGCAAAAGACCGGCCTGGTTTTCTCCTGCGTGTTTAATACGCATTTTATATTACATCTCAATGTTACAAACCGTATTTGTAAAAAAGGTGATGGAATAGTCTCATGAATCCGTTCCAAATATTTATTTTGTAGATAAACATGAGTGAATAGCTTTAATATCCTTTCTGTTTTTCTGGAGCTATAGTTTGATCGATTTTCAATCTCAAATGAAATATCGGTTTTGATCGAGAATTTTAAAATTTATTAGAAATGAAGTTTCTTTTTATTTATGTATCTGTTATATTGCATGAAAATTTCNACCCCTTGCTTTCTCCAAATGCAGTTAATTACCTTTTTGTTTGCACTCGGGATTGCAATTAAATACATTTTGTAAACCCTCTTTCAGTTACTCTCAAATTGTAATTTTTCCACGGTTGCATCTTAGAGTAAAGATTCTAAAGACGAAATATGGATCCGTAAGAGCTCTTTGCGTTGACCTGATGCAACAGTGCCCCGAGTGCAAGCGATATCATTTCATTCTTCATCAAAATGTTCTATGTTAGCGTTCATCATTGCTAAAATCTACAAATAGAAGCATTCATGATTAACATGCCATGAAATATCGCTCTTTCATTGTCTATTTATGTATCTGTTATATTGCATGAAAATTTCATCCGCTTATTCTTATTTATATATTTGAATTGAATAAATGCTTTATTTTTCCTCATTAAATTACTGCAATTTTTTCTCTTGTTATATGTTTAACGAAAGTATGTTTGATACAAGTATTTAGTTAGCAAATATTCTGTTACTTCTAGATATTCAATGAATAAATCAATAAGTCGCGTCTGATTCAAAAATTATAATTGCCTTCATGAAGGAGATCATTAAAAAGAAATTGAAATTAGAACCGCTTAACAAAGCGTAGGAAACCTTGAAGAAAGAGGATCAGAAGCTAAACTACAACTTAATAAATTAAGAGAAATTACGCTCTTAAGTAGAAGGCGTTAGTGTTATTATACGACACAACAGCCACTTCAGCCGCTCCGATAATGAGCGTGAAATCAGAGAAATAGATTCAAGTCGTCGTATACATGGACAAGTCGTTATATGGACTCATTATTCCGCCATCGATACTCGACAACAGTAATCTGAAGGAGTAACTCGAATGCTCGTTGTTTAGACAGCCTGTCTCACACCGAAGGGCGGCTTGCAGGGTATTTATGCATATGAAGTTGTAGATAAGAATTAAGATACTTTCTAATAAACCCTAATTTGACAAGTGTCGACGGATCATGAGGTACCTGTTTTTTTATTACAGATGGCTGCGAAAGGAAACGATGTGAACATTATTCCCGATGCGAAGCCGGTACGGGTATTGGTGGAGAAGCACGATGTATTTGTCCCGGACCTTGTCCAGACACGGTGAGTGCTTAATCTTGCGTTCAAAATTGAGGGAACGACCTATGTTTTCTTTATCCATTCCCGAGTACTTATTATAATGCAGGCGATCTACAGACATACTTGTACATGTCGATGCTTATTGAAGAGAAGAAATATTTTTATATTTATTTGTCTATCGCAATGAAGGACAAATTAGATACTTTTAATGGCAATCAAATATTTTGGGGGAGATGCTCTTCAGAGATGTTAAGAAGTAAGGATTATTTAACTTGTGATAAAACCCTTCCTTTGGTGTAAATCTGACACTGATTAGTATACTGCAAAATTGCAGTAATGAATAAAAAAGCATTACGCTGCCAGATTACACAAAGCGAATAAGTTTTTTTTATTTCGAAGTAATTAATTATAAGTTAGTAATTTATGCTCAAATTTGGATTGATACGTAGGTTCATTAATTTCCTTCGCGTTTCAGTGTCCAAAATTGAAAATAAAAGACTTAAAAGTTATTAAAAATTGCATTACAATAATTTCTACTTCCAGGTTGAAGACACGCCTGTTTGTGGAACAGATGGGAAAACGTATCGAAGCGAATGCGACTTACAAGTAGCGTCTTGCAGGAATCAGGAATTCATAGCGGTCGCCTTCGAAGGAGATTGCGGTAAGTTAATGGAACAATAGTTGAATAATTGAACGGAGTCTGAGGGTTTTAAGTGTTTTGGTTAGTTCTATAAAGTTTACGCACTATATTTGGAGAAAATCTACTTAAACTCGTTGGCATACTGTGCACCACTGAGGCCAGCTTGTGGGCTCGTGGTTGTGGAAAAATTTCTGGAACTTTTGCATAGTTATTTGCATACTCACCTAGTATGGAGCTCCTCCAGTTGAAGGCTTCATCAATCGATTATATTAAAAATACTCGTCTATGGAAATATCCATGAAGTTCTATTTCAAAGTTTTCAAGTAGGTTAAGTTAGTCTCACTCAGTTCCTCTACTAATGCTTGGTATGGAGCTCATTTGCCTAAATAAGCAGCCACCGATGGGCAATTTCAATTGGAGAAACAGCAATATCAACAACAGACAAACTCAAACATCCTTTTGCAGGCCATCATTTAGAGCCGAAGATCTCGCCGTTGATAGGCCGTTAGCTGAATCGAGCAAGAGAAAAACCATTTCTCTCGGATCAATATACGAGTATATAATATAAATATATATTGACTATCTTCATCCTACCATTGATTTTACATAGACTTAAATTCCAAATGTATCCTTCCAGGAAAATGCATGAACAATAGCGTTTGTCGTATCCCTTGTATAATCACAAAAGTTTTTAATATTCCATGTTTTAATCATGTTTCTCGGAATTACAAATCCAAACCATAATGAACGGTAAGAAAAAAGAATCGGTGTAACTTCCTTTGCTACTTGGTTCGATTTGTGGGACCATTATTTCTTTCTAAGTAAATATTGTCAAATAAGTAAAACCTGCAAGAGATGGAAAAACAATATTCTTGTAGAAGAGAAGTTTCGAGTAATCTGAATTAGCATCCTTTTATTTAAGTAACGACGGATTTTAATAAGCGATAACCCTCATATTAATCCTTTAATTTCATACCGCTGTCTTGTATGGAAGTGCAGTATATCATTTTCTGAATTTGGTTCTCAATGCAAAGAGTTACCGATATTGGCTGGATAATTACAGAAAAACCCGTTTTAAGCGCTCCCGCTTCATGCTTGGTTTACTTCCGGTCCCCTTGGTCCTATCACAATAAATACAGCTAAAGTGCTGAAAATACAGCTTAAGACGCTCTGCCATCCACCTAAGTACAAGGTGGATACTAGGACTCCCTATAGCCAAATGTCCTCTTTATTTGATTAACCAAGAACTTATTACATTTTCTGTATCACCGTCCTCGGCTTTCCTCGTCTGCATCGCCTCGGACATAAGGGGTTTGTTTCTATATTCTTCTTCACGATAATAATTTCCGTAATAAGGAAATGAAGGCATCCAAAATCTTCATCCCAATAGATGAAGTAGGAGCAAATTCTAGCACGGAGATAGATGGGATATTCCCCGTTTATCTGCCGACAAGGTTGTTTCTTATAGTAACCTGAAAACCTATTTATTAGAAATTAAAGAATTTTCCTTTACCTGCGATGGATAATTTTTTATTAAACCCTCTCTATAGATTTGTGCCGTCATGTCCGTTGCAAGTGGGGAGCGACTTGCGTGGCTGGAGAGTGCGTGTGTCCGACGGAATGCGACGGTGCGAGTGCTGAGCCAGTGTGTGCCTCCGATGGAAGGACATACGCCAGCGAATGTCTTATGCAAATGGCCGCCTGCGCACCTCCTCCCACCGGAGACCCAGAGATACCGGAAATTTCCACCCTCGCCCCACCAGTGGCTTCTGCAGCCGCTTCGGCCGCCTCCCACAGACTGCGGGTCCACCACTTGAGACGGCCGACCAGACCATTGACTGTCCTATTTTATGGAGACTGCAGGGAAAGAGCAGCGTCGGCAGGATTCGGTAGGCATTCACGATGGAAAGTAGATAATTAAGTAGAATGGTAAACAATACGGGCAACCTCTCTCTGGAAAAGAGGAAGCCATCTTGACAACGGTGGTGTCCTCACGTGTTGATTGCGTGAACTAATTATCCAAGCATTTCATAAGAGAAATGTATCGATTATTTTAATAATGGTCATCCATTTTGAGTAACGTTCAATTCATTTCATAAATGTTAATTTCTCCAAGACCATAAGAGGCGTAACAGTATTTACATGCAGGACATTTTCTTATGGAGAAATTAGAGGATGCTTTATACCGCACAAAGAGTTCAATAGATAGTAAGGTAATAATAATTTTCGCGAAGCTTTAAAATTAAGATACACGATCTGCAAAGATTTTTGTGCTATAAAATGCTCCCGTTTTTTGCCGATTTTCATTCTCTTGAGTGTTTCCCACTGCAAAACATTTCTCTTCATTAAAGCCGATCATCATTGCTAAAATCTACAAATAGAAGCATTCATGATTAACATGCCATGAAATATCGCTCTTTCATTGTCTCTGTGTGTCCGTTTTAAACCTTTAATATCCACCTCCGCAAGTGTTTTCCTGTTCATTTGTTTTTTAAATGTCTCCTCACTTGCTCTAACCCAATTCGTCATAGATGCTAGTAATACCATTTTCCCCGGTGTACAATGTGATACTCACTCATTAACTTTAGAATGATGTCACAGTATAGATGTTAACCACCCTATCCCATTTCTACTATTCTTGGTGTCATTTTTTATACGTTTCATCTGCAAGCGCACTAACTGTTTGCTCGTTTTATGGTGCTGGATTTAACCTAATTCTTGGGACATGACAACACAGGAAAGATGAAATAATACTCCCCTATAATTTGGTGGCATAAATGTCTTTATTTCCTTGTTATAGAGCAAAATTTTACTCATATCATTCCATTTCTATGTTTAAAATTCTTGGTAGAATTTTTAAAAGGAGAGGTTCGGCAGAAAATTTTGGTCAATAAGAGCAAAATATATAATAACTAAATTTCCAAAGATATAGACAATCTTTTAATTGTATCACCCTTGGATGGGATGATATCATAACGTGCCTTTCAGTCCTTTCTTTCATTCTCAAAGAATAGACGGATAATGTGTATTAAATAAAGGAAACCGTTTTCTCCTAGACTGAACGCAGAAGTCAGTTGTTGAAAACTTAGGATTTTGAAAGGGTATTCCAATGGCACGAAAACGTTCCATGTTATAGGGCAAAAAGTTAACCTCGCGATCGTTTGGACTTTTTTTGGACGGTTTTACAAACTCAGCTCTCAAATAGAGGCAAGGTAAAGCTGCAAAACCTCGGCAAGAAACTTCGCCAGACAAGACAAAGGTGATTTGCTAAGTTTGATTGAACATTTTCATTCAAGTACGTATTTCGCCTTGCTCACTGCAGCGTAATGAACAGCTTTGGATCCGTCGTTATTCTAGGTTATAGTTATTCTAATATATCGGTTTACGTACCGGACAGAAGAAACGGTAGAAGGAAATAAAACAGATATCAACTTTAGTTTGTGTTATAAATTCAGTTAATCTAGTTTACCAAGTTAGTTCTAGTTTAAGTTATTTAGTTATGGCTTATATCCCTACTGACAGAGAGAGCTAAATAAACAATTTTAGAAAGTACGTAAGTGTATATAATCTTAAGTAATTATCTATCTCAGAAATTCTGCATGTAATTGCAGTATTAGTTTTTCCAAGTAATTTTACAGGAGTCAATTTAAAATCCTTTACTATGTGACGGTAGAATCCGCTGGAGAAAATCAACATTGACCAGAAGAATCACATAGGTTTGGAAAATCTCGCCTCATTTATTATACCCTGATCGAGAAACGCGATCTAAATAAAAAAACTTGCAGTAAAATTGGTATGAAATTAAGAACTATTTTTTCCAATTATCCCTCCTACTTTATGACATTGTAGCAAATGTTATGAACATTGCAGCAGTTGAAGTGTTAGTGATAAAAACTATGGCGAGCTACATTTTCTATCCTCCCACAAAAAGACAGAAGTTATCTTTGCTCTAAAATTTATTAATACTCGACAATTAAGTTTAATATAGTTTCCTTTCGTTATCTGTGAAGTTCTCGGATTATTAAGTAAAGAATTTTGGAAAGAGTTATTCAAATTTGGAAATTGTATTCTTGAAATATTTATGAAAGTGAAAGGAGGAAAAATTTTGCAAAATACAACGCTCGCTACAGAAATTGGTGGAAGTATAGTTTCCATTTTAAATCTAAGAGAAGGTGAAAGAATAATTTCCATAGAATGTGGAATTATATTGAGACAAGATTTCAAAAATGGCCCTTTCTTGATGAAAAGTTGCATCGTGTCTCAAAGGTGCAAGAAGAGAAAGTAAACCACATAATGTGAACTTATATACGTACCCATAATGCTAAAATACAAAATGAAGAGTTCAAAAGGTGCTATATTCATTTACTGAATATACTTTATATTGAATATATATACTATACAATGTCTGCCAACCCTAGATTAAAGTATACTCACGAATGATTTAGAACCATCTAGAATTTAGGCCACTTCGCGCTTTTTCACTTCCGAGAATTGTTTGAGTTTGGTTTCACGGCCTTGAAGAAATATACTGTCGGAAAAGAGTCTAATGCCACATCTCGTCTTGACTGAAATTCGAACCACAGTTGAAATTTCCATAAATAAGTCCTTCCTAGTTTTGGCATGTCACCAGAGGTTGGAATCACTGCGCATGCTCGCTCGGGTTATATTAAGAAAGCAAACCCAATCACGCCACCTTATAACACCCCCGCGGAACTAACACCTTTCCTCCACCCTCCCTCCCTCCACCAGCAACCCTCACACCCCCGCCAATGGCCTCCGCTGCCCCCGTAACACCGCCCCCGGCCACGCCGACTCCTCCGACCGGAGGCAATGCCCTGCGTCCCCATGCGGGCCTGGGCTCGTCACAGCGGGGAGTGGGACAAGAAGTGTTCGGAAGGGGACAGCACGCCCTCCGGGTCGAGGCGTGCCGGGACATCCACTGCGACTTCGACGCCACCTGCGAGCTGGGTCCCGACTTGTTCCCCAGATGCTCCTGCAGGTTCGAATGCGCAGCCCAACCGCCACTGGGGTCTCCGGACGCGCCCAAACCAGTCTGCGGATCGGACCTGCGTTTGTATCCTTCGGTATGCGCGATGAAGATGGAGGCTTGTCAGAGGCAGGAGGAACTCCGACTAAGGCCTCTGGAACTTTGTCAAGGTAAGGTCGGGGGCGAGAAAAGAGGCTTGGTACATGGCGGGGGAAGAAAAACCCTCGCTGGAAAGCCCATCTGTGTTTTGTTCTACTAACCGTTTGTGTTTTGTTTTTTCGGACCGCTCCCCTCTGTCAGCATGTACCTCACGAGCCTGAAGCATGAGTAAAATACCCTAGCTCCTCTTTTTTCGTGTCCCACGCCTCTCGCTTTCTGGAGAATTAGACGAAGATGTCGCAGCTTCATTGTGGCATTTGACTAACGCTTTCAACGTGGGGTTTTCTTTACGCTGATGTTTTGTTTTCCGCTCGGCATCCATCATGTTCAATGAATTCCCTGACCCCTTGCTTTCTCCAAATGCAGTTAATTACCTTTTTGTTTGCACTCGGGATTGCAATTAAATACATTTTAAGGAAATGGGTTAGATGACTTGGCACGATAAAGTCGTGCATCTCGGAAAATTCCCAAGGAGAAACGGACATGAAAAAAGTCTGACGGAACCGGGACACGAACCCGGGTCTCCCAATTGCCGGTCGGTTGCTCTATCCATTGAGCTATCCCGCCAGAACATTTCTCCATGCCGTTTTTTTGTAAACCCTCTTTCAGTTACTCTCAAATTGTAATTTTTCCACGGTTGCATCTTAGAGTAAAGATTCTAAAGACGAAATATGGATCCGTAAGAGCTCTTTGCGTTGACCTGATGCAACAGTGCCCCGAGTGCAAGCGATATCATTTCATTCTTCATCAAAATGTTCTATGTTAGCATTTTAAGAGAATCTTCACTGTAAATACCATTAATTCTCTGCTCTCTCACGTGATCTGTTGCATGTGTGGCAACACTCATCATTAATATATAACTATTATTTTGTATGACACGGGTGGAATTGGTTGTCAATTTTTATACTCGTGGTGATGGTAAATTACTCATTTTCACTGATCTAACATGGTAATCAAAGTCTCTTTGGAAGCTTACTTATCGTTGGCAAAGAATGAAGGGATATTTTAAAGATATATTTCACTTAAATCAATTACATGAATCTGGGCGACTTTTGCTTGCCTCAGACATAACTTTTTTCCACTTAAATGATTATAAGACATGTGTTTTGGTTTAAACACTTTCTATGGTTTTTGAGTCCAAATACTTTAACAAAATAATAAATAAAACTAATAGTTATTCGTTGTCTAAGAAATTAATTTCGTCTATAAGCATGTAAAAGTGTCGGTAGTGAATGAGATATGGCTATGATGTAGTATGATAATAGTCCATATGAGCTATAAGGATACTATTGACTAAATAAAGATGATTGGAGAGGAAAAAAAAATGAGGCAAGAAAGTAATGGTTTAAAGATATAAAAAGATTATACAATCAAAGGAAGTATTCGACGGTAGGAAGAAAATGAAATGACAAAGAGGATGGCAAAGGTTTTTGGTTGAACTAAAGTGCAGGATAAGTTAAAGAGAAACTTTGGAAAGGGCATTAATTGGAGAATTTCATTTTCTTAAACGGCTATAAATTCTGACCAGTATTATTTCAAAACATGCTTTATATATTAAATATAATGTAGGGTATTAAATATAATTATCATTCAGTGACAGAATCCTTGATTAGGCGATATACATTCATTCTTCCGTAAAATCGATTACTTCCATTATCAACACCGCCAATTACAAGTAGAACGATTATTATTAGTACTTATTACGGACTGCACTCTGTATGACATTCAAAGCAGAGAACGAAACAATACGTCTTTAACGAGGGAAATGTCTACCAATAGATTCCTTTAACAATCGATGTTTACTCAATGCTAAAACCCTCCGTTTGTGCTTATTGTTTACTTCTGCCTGTTGGGGTATTCCAACACAAGTGTTCATCATAAAACGGCTTTCAGAGGGAAAACTTCTTATTATTTCCATTTCCTAGACTCGCATAATTACATTATTTGTTGGAAAAGAGTAAAAGTAAATTTGCAAGTTTAGGTGTGCACCTAGAAAAAATCCCAAGGAAAAACGGGCATGAAACAAGTCTGGTAGAACCAGGACTCTAATCTGTAATTTTCCACTTTCCCGGCAGATGCTTTTACCAATAAAGCTATCGAGGGAGGACATATTCTCAAGCCGTTTTGTGAGACTTTTCAGGCAAGAACTCAGTGGTTTGTAGGCCTGGTTCCTCAAAAAGAAGTTTGGCCTTAGACGATGCCGCAAAGTCTGACAAAATCACTTTTTCCTTGCCTACAAAGTCTCCCAAAACGGCTTGAATACTTTCTGGCTCGAAAGCTTAATTGGTTAAAGCATCTGCCCGGAAAGCAGAAAATTCCAGATTAGAGTCCTGGTTCTATCAGACTTTTTTCATGTCCGTTTTTCCTGGGGGCATTATCTATTCTTGCTATTATTGATAACTAAAACGCTAGTGCGATTCCAAAGCTGCCACTCATTTAAAAAATGAACATATTAACTATTTATGATCTTCCTTGGCAATCATTGCGCTTTCAGGCTCTCGTATTAACGTTAATTCTGCCCTGAGGTGAAGGAAATTAGTGGGATATATTCTTGTATGTGGGTTCTGCCTCAGTGTAATGAGCACATTGGAATGGAAAACGTTATTGAGTTTCTCTTCGAAAATTCTCGGTGTTAATTTGAGACGGTCGGTTTCAAAATCGCAATCTATAAGAACATTCTCTGAATCCAATAGGAAACGGCGACTTTTCCATTCAAAAAACATTTGAACATCGCCGGAATCGCGTAATTACGTCCTTTTAATTAGAGCATTGGGATGAAGGTTTTAATTAAACAACTTCTCTCGGCACCCAAAAATGATGGTAATGAGACTTTAAAGAGTTCTTTCGGTTTCGGACGAAAAAGTGATGTTCACGCGAAGAAGATTTGAATGCGTGAGAGTTAAAAAATTTCGAAACTTGACTTAATTTGAGCGATCGAAAGTGATTGGGGCTATGCATATTTGAAGGAGACAGAATTCTCGGCTCTCCAGACCCTTCAAAGAGAAGGAAGTCTCGGCAAAAGGGGGCTTAAGGGTACATCGGAGCCAGGCGGTAAGTTCAAACACAAACAAAGTCTAAGAGGACTTAAAGGATTACGGGAGTGAGCTAGATGCTGGGATGGACTCAAAAGGCAAGCGAAGATGCCCGGAATCTACCTGGAGAAGGATAGGGCAGCGATCAAAAGGCATAAGGAAGATGCTATCGAGAAATAAAACGAGCGAAATTTAACGCAAGGAGGAATTTTTAATAAAAGTGCCCTCACGAGATTTCCTATTTTTAGGAGATATTTAGTCTTCTTAAATTCTGTCAAGGATGAACGAAGCGTTCCTTTTTAATAAGAAATCTGCTGAACCATAACACTAATGAGACTGTAAGGAAAGATTACTCTTCCACCATTATTATCCCGATAAATTTTACATCCCTACTTAAATGTCAAATTTATTAATATTGGACTGAAAGTTCAGTTTTTGTTGACGAACTTATTATGTGGTTTAGCGTAATACAGTATGTCTTTATTTACATGTATATTGAATGCCTATATTTAATAATATTCTGATCAAAATGTATATAATGTAATATAAACTAAACATTTTGTAATCTTAAGTAGATATTTTATAAGCGAATATCTTCGACTCATGAAAATTAGATCAAAGTTTGGGAAAGTGTAGTCCTCAAGTTGTTAAGAGAGTTAAATTCACCAGGATTTAAAACCTCGGAAGGGATAAATTATTTTCCCCACATGAGTTTATTTCCAGAATTAGCCCTCTCTGAGCGTCTTCCAGGATCTCGAAAAGGCAGCATTATTATTTTTTTGTTTAGAAAAACATGAGTAAGACCTTACATTTTTTGAGGAACGCTCTTTACCTATCCAAATAAAGGAAATTGAGGCTAATGACAATGTTTAAAAAGCATGGAAAAGGATTTATCGCGATGAAGCAGGGCATGAAATTTTATTCAGTGATTTTTATGTCTCAGAGAGTGTTCTACGACAGAAAATGTGTAGATTACGCGAGTATTCAAGCAACAAAGAGGTAGAGAGTTTCCGTGTGCCGTAAAGGGAACGGTGACGAGCATCTACACGTCCCAATTACATAGATGAGGAGACGGTCGAGAAGTTCCCGCGCGTGAAAATGTCCCTCAACAACGATGGAAAGCAGAGACAGAGTTGTTTATTAATTCATTCTTTTTCTCGTTCCAATGTTACATTCAAACTGTAACAGTTGCGGTAGGAAGTTTACAGATTCGTCAAATGCCTTCAAAAGCAATAAAAAAGTTATGAAAGAAGAAATTTTCAGGGTAATGGGAGATAAGTATTCTATGCTTAAATAATGTAATCCTTCAAATGTGTTCCAAAAGATATATAGTTAATAACAAATGATTACATAACAAAGCAAACGGAAATAAAAATTAGTACTGTATATAATACGGTATTAATAAAAATAGCTCTATCAAAAAGGGTCTAAACTTTTTCGAATGGATTTTTTTAAGTGAATAAAAATTTCTGTCGACAAAAATATTAAAGAAAGGTATATAGAATATAATGTTTATTGTTTGTAAATTTGTTGTCCTTTACGTACCGTATGTAAGATGTGAACGAATTATAAGAATGTCTGTAATAAAATTAACCTGCAAGGAGGAATTGTCCGGAAGCGTGATTGCTGAAAGAAAATGTCAAGTCCTAGTGGAAAATCTCTTTGAGGGATAGAGTGGGTGCCAGGTGGTCAGCGCCTCGACTCCCGTGTTTAGCTATGGACCTATTAATCTCGAAAGCAACTCATTTTCTTCACCATGCTGGATGAACACCGATAAATGTTGGACGCAAACGGAAATCGAACCCGGGACCGCTTTCACGAAGGGGAAACTGGTAGTTTTAAGTATAATTTTGAATATATATACATATATATTAAAAAAATTATTATTGGACGCGATATATATAGATCCTAAGAGGAGGAAATGGTGAATGAAGCTTGGGAAGAAATAAGCAAGGGAGTGATAGTTGGAGGGAAAGTGGTAAAGTGAGTAAGATATGCAGACGATAAAGCTATTGTGTGAGATTCCGAAAGGGTTTTACAAATACTAGTAAATGCACTAAACGATAAGGCAAGGGAATATGGAATGAAAATAAAGTAAGGTAATGAGATTCACTAAGGGAAGGAAGGCTGATTTAACGATCAGGGTGGATGGGGAAAAACAAGAGCAGGTGGACAAATTCTCGTACTTGGGTAGTGATATATCTTGAGATGGGAGGTGTGGAGATGAGGTTCGAAAAAGAGTAGCATTGGCCAAGGAAGCTTTCATGAAGCGAAGGGAATTGATGACAAAGGGTCTCGATAAAGGAATCAGGAAAAGATTGGTAAAATCCTTGATATGGAGTGTTTTGCTGTATGGGTATGAAACGTGGACCTTACGAAAAGAGGACATCAAAAGATTGGAGGCATTTGAGATGTGGGTGTGGCGTAGAATGGAGAAGGTGAGCTGGGTGGAAAGAAAAACAAACATAGATGTGCTAGAAATGGTTGGGAAGGAAAGGGTTTTGATTGAAGTAATTAAGCGCCGACAAAAGAAATGGGTGGATCAAATATTGAGAAGAGAGGGATTGCTGAAGAGGGTAGAGGGTTGAATGCAAGGGAAAAGACAGAGGGGAAGGCAAAGGCAAAAATGTTAGATGATATAAAGGGTGGGGTGAGTTACCAGGTAACGAAGGAAAAGGCTATGAATAGGTAATATTAGGGCACATGGACCTACCGAAAGGTAGAACACTTATGTATGTATATATATANCAAATATAAAGAATTCTACACTGAGATTGCTACAACATGTGGAGCATTCAAGATGTTACTCGAGACACAGCTTCTGGAGTTACAACTTAAATTAAACACGAACAGCACTGTCGCGTAGTATTAATCCAACATCGAAACGAGAAACTCATGCGCAGGACAATGAAGTGTATGAATAGCTTTTTCTTAAGGGCAATGAAATCATTCCAACGTACGCAATACGTATGAAAGGCCGAACGTACAAACAAGGTAGTACTACGCGGAGTGGTTGATACTATTCACTCCGTACGCCGAAAAACTCACAAGCCATCCTTTATCATAATTCTTAAAAACACTTTTTGCTATAAGATAAGGTATATGTCTATTTGCAGGCGATAAGCATAAATATAGGATCACAATGTATACTAGTGTTGTTGCATGCCAAATAAAGAAGAATATTTATTATGATTTTGAATTTTACTATGCAATACAATATTTTAAGATTATAAATTCCATCATGAGATTGTTTCGTTAATTCAATAATTTATCATTATTTTTTCAGAAGGAATGAAACTTAGTAACTTCCACGGAAATTTCTTTTATTTTCACGACCGGTTTCGTTAACGAATTAACATCTTCTGATACACCAGAAGATGTTAATTCGTTAACGAAACCGGTCGTGAAAATAAAAGAAATTCCCGTGGAAGTTACTAAGTTTCATTCCTTCTGAAATGTCTCCTCCATTCCACCAAGTGACGCTTGACCACATCAATTTTAATTTATCATTACCTTAGAATCACACATGAAACTAAACTAAAATTCGCGCAATAAGATCTCCTTACTCTATTATTGGTTCCTCATGGACTTCTCTCAATGGTTGACGAAGAACTTTCATTTCAGTTTCATAGTTATCCATAAGTATCTGAATTCGATATCTTCATCGAAGACCTCCCGTTGAGCCAATATTGGTCCGTACAAGCCTGGTTACGAAGCTACGCAATATCGGTAGCCTCAATCCCAGCAACTTGGTGGATAGGAAAATCTTTCCTCAAAAGGATAACAATATTCTAAAGGAAGTTTAAATTCATAAGAAAAATGCCAATAGTTTCAATATAATTCATAAAAATTGAGATTTCATATTTTATACACTCCATGACTATATAAATATAATAAAAATCTTATAACTTTCAGCTTCACCATTTTTTCAGGGTTGAAATCCTATACGTCTGTCGACCTTTCCCTCCTTAGCCTCAGTTATCGGCGTCTTTAGCTTCCTCAAAGAAATTGTCACCGCAACCTCACTTCCAATAATTTATGCCAAAACAATCTACTTTCCGAGGCCGAAAAGTTACCGAAGGCCAGCAATCAAGCTGAATGATCTCGGGAATCGGTATCATATAGCTTTTCCTTATATTTATAACATTTATTTCAAGATTGCGATGTTTCAAGATTTTAAGATTTCACCCTTCTCTGCACCGCAGTAAATATCTCTTGATGTTTTTTTAAGCTTTCATGATGTATATACGTACTTCTAAAGTCACTATGCTGTCACTGCAATCGTCTTTTACTAAACATTGGGACGATTTGGATGGTAGGACTTGTGCAATTAGGAACCTGGGTGTATAATGCGTAACTATCCAGTAGAAACTATTGGCTATAGAATACTCTATATTAAAGTCCTCTTTTTAGTAATTAATTGATATTGAAAGATTTTCTAATTGAGCTGCTGAATGCTGAGCAGCTTCTAAGGCGATCTACATGAATCGGAGTTAATCGCATAATTTTCATAATATTATTTTTCGTTCTGATCCATTTTTTATCAATCTTGTACCCTCAAATACCCTCTTTTAACTTTCCATCACTTTGTTCTTAAAACAAAACATATCTAATTTGACTAACTTTCCTATTCCATTTGAGAAATCCAAGAAATAAATTAAAATTTTGTACTCTAAATTATTTACTTGAAGTTTCCTCCTCTCCACCGGGGTAACAGCCCAGGCAAGTTTCTCGTGTCCGTGGTGTGCCCGCAATTTTCTCTCAACAATTTGGTAATTGGTAAAATGGTAACACGCAGATATATCAAAAAATTATTTCTATGCTTCTTGATGCATAGAATAAATATACACTTTGTAGATTCATAACTCTCTAACGAAGGTGTATGGGATAAACCCGATGAGTCGTGCGCCTAGAATAACCCAAAGATTTAAACAGTGATGAAATAATCATGTGTTACTTGGACTCAAAGCTAATGATGAGAACCAGCTTAGCAGCACCCACGAGCGCCACGGTCCTCGTAGAGACAAAGCAGTTGAGGAGGACTTCTATAAAGATACTGTACAGAAAAGGGCTTTTAGGGACTAATTGCTGGACGCATTGTGCCGGGTAAAACCCAAGGAGTAAATGTGGCTACCATTAATTTTCTTCATCAACAAAGCTTCCTTAAAAACGGAATAAGGCTACTCTGTGTTTAACTGGTTCATCCATCCTTATATTGGGATACTTGTGTTTGTGTCCCAGTCACGCATTACTTTATCACTGCCGTTTGTTCCTCGCTCACGCTAACTCGGTTTAATTGGTTCAGATCGACAACCACGTTATTCAACCGACAACAAAGTGTTGGTAAGCCTTTGGTCCGATGTAAAGCATTTCCCAGTATGACCTCTATTTGATCTTCGTAACAATTAGGTATGGAAGTACGGCCCTGCGGTGGCACAGCCTCTCCCCTGC
Source organism: Ladona fulva (assembly GCA_000376725.2). Classification (NCBI taxonomy): domain Eukaryota; kingdom Metazoa; phylum Arthropoda; class Insecta; order Odonata; family Libellulidae; genus Ladona; species Ladona fulva. The sequence goes on along the minus strand of KZ308201.1, from coordinate 106,402 downwards.
GAGATCCGCTGACTGGACTGGAACTGGACTGTGGAAGTGGCCCAGGAAGGAAGGACTGCCCTCCGGCTACGTCTTACTGCCACCAGACACCCCACTTCGCCCGTTGCTGCCCGAAACCAGGAGTTCCTCAACCAGGACCGAGTCCACCAACCGCTGTCACTCCTACCCCATCTGGATGCGAGGATTCGTGGTTTGGCTGTTGTCCAGATGGAAGAACTGCAGCCCTGGGAAGATCTCACGCTGGCTGCCCATCCGTTTGCTTGTGCAACAAGTTAGGTGAGTGGCGCGTACATTTCTGTTTCTATTGTTCCAGTGGATCGTGCTGCGCATTTTTGGTCGTTTTAAAGCTATTTTCCTATGCAATATTTATTTTAGTAGTAGTAATTTTAAAATTGCTTCGACAGCTCAGGTCATTTCGCACGTGAGCGCCCATCGGGAATCGAACTCGGTCGAAGGCGTTACCCACAGAGGCCGCAATATTTATCCTCTCAGTTTATACTTATGCATCCATTCTCATAGCGTGACGCAATTTAGCACAGCTGTTCATTAGTTCGTATGTTTCCTTATTGCTTCCAAGTCACACATGATTTCTTTCTCTAATTGAGGTAATTATTCAATTCGATGAAATTTTAATTTATCTTGAAAAACAATTTCATCTCTTTAATAGTGATTTTAATTCAAATTTAGTTATTGCAGATTTCGTATCGAAACTTAAATGCAAATTGTTCAATCCAATTAAGTATAGATGATCACGCCGGGATTTGAACCTAAGACGGGTCAAGGAGACGTGCTTACCAATTCACCGTCGTCATAGCTTTACCTTTCCTAGGATTAGGCAGATCTTAATCGTCCATAACAGATTAATCAAAACATTTATCTACCTCGTTACAAAACATATCGATTCGTTATTCGTAAACACTAGTGGTACGATATCGATGAGGTCGTTGTGAAACAACGCTGAAGAATTAATCCATTCGTTCATTTTATTTGTGTCCTTGGAAAGAAAAAGTAAAGAAAAGTCGGAAAACTCGAAAACGCTGTTAATGACACGGTAAAAATTTCAATGAATTCGCTCAGTTTTAGCAATAATGACCATGATTATCTTCGCATGACTAACATTTCTGTGCATCATTAGACTTTTAAAAATCATTATCCAGTTTGATACCATTTTACGGATTATAATTAATTAATTCTTATCGCAGGTGTGTTTAGATTACAATTTGTCTATCGGCAACTTTAACATAGTAGTTTAGCTAAGTCCGTTTAAAGAAATTTATAATGGTTTCAGTTCAGCTTAACACATTTTTAGATTTAAGCTTCAAATGAGGATAAGGAGTCCATACATACATTCTTATTTCAATACATTTTTCTTAATCTCATCCATTCTGAAAGAAAATGAATAAAGTATTACGGGTTTCGCATAAAGTGTGGGCGAATTAATTTTTTGTAGGTTTCCTGTGAAAAATGTTCATTTTTCATTTTCTTACACGATGAATGAAGCAATTGGATCCAACGAAGTGAAGGCTTTAGATCGATCGGTAGTAGACAGTATCGAATCGAACTACCGAATTATTATAAATCGAATATTTTTCAAAACAGTTCAAACTTCTATGTATATATGTACTTCATTTCCCTTTTCAAGACCATTTAAACTTCTATGTACTTCATTTCCCTTTACAGGCTCTTACTCCGAAACCTGCGATCCGGAGACAGGACAATGCTCCTGCCGTCCTGGTGTTGGAGGTCTTCGGTGTGATCGTTGTGAACCTGGTTATTGGGGACTTCCTAAAATATCTGAGGGCCACCGAGGGTGCATCCGTAAGTTTCCCTAATTTGGTGAAAATGCATTTTCCTTCACTGAAAAATAATTTGATATCACAAATTGAAGAACTAAAAAATAAGACATATTGTGAACGATAAACTCGTTAAGAAACTGTTAAAAAAGTATATGGACCTACCTGGATTTTGACAATTCACAGAATGTGTCTTGTTTTGTGTATTAAATCATCTGGTATGTGATGCCTTGTGCATTATAAATCACCGAAAACAGTTTGTGCATTGTTCCTGAAAAGTTGTTCTCTACTTTTATTTCAACTAGATTCACATTCACAAATATTTATAATTCAAGAATTAGAAATATTTGTGAATATGTATATAGTAATATGATGAGTATAGTAATATGATGAGTATAGTAATATGATGAGTATAGTAATATGATTACTTATATTGTGAATTGTCACAACGTATTTGTATTACGACTCCTGAAATTATTACAACCCATTCAAATTCAATGAAATTGATAGAGAAGTTGTAACTAAATACCTATTTTCTCACAGTTACATTTACTGATCAGATAAATATAATACATGGTGCTCAAAAAGTTTCTAGAAGATGCCTTTTTAATTTACAATAAGACTTTATATTGTTAGATACAACGTAATAGCTAAGTTTTTGTTTAATTTGGTATTACTCAGGATGCCTTGATTGATTCCTGCAACTTTTTTAAGACTTTGAATGGAACTTTAATTGAGCAATATTTTTGCAACTTTCAATACCTAAAGCATGTAGCATGTGCATGAAGTTTTACACCTTATCTTTATTACAATTCTGATTCTTCTGTTTGTTTGTTTTCCATAGCTTGTGGATGCTCCCTTCATGGGTCAGTGCGAGAAGACTGTGAACAAATGACAGGACGTTGTGTATGCAAAACTGGTGTACATGGACAGAAATGTACATTGTGTTCCAATCCTGGCAAAGTTTTAGGATCAACAGGATGTGTTCCAGGTAGCCTTTCATTCCATGTTAATAGTCACCATTTCTAAACTAACATTGCTGCATCTTCATTTTTCTTGCTGTTATCATGGAAATGGAATTTCTTTGCTCATTTTTTTTTCAAGGAGATCTTTTTAGGAAAATTCATTAATTCAATTTCAGTTTCATAAATTTTGGTCATGAAAGGTGTATTTACTTTGTACAGTAAAGCCGTGCAGCTGAGTCCAAAGGAATAACATCTGTGGAAAATAGAGACATGACTGGGACTTATTTATATCCAGGTCTCCCACTTTCTGGTATTATAACCACTGAACTACTATCCTCACAAAAACATTCCCAAACTGTGTGGAAGGGATGCAGCATGGTGATTTAGTGGTTAGAATACCTGCTTGGAAAGTGAGAGAACTGGGTTCGAGTCCCAGTCATGTCGCTATTTTTCACACTTGTTATTCATTTATATGCATATACTCACTGGAACAAAATGCCCATCCTTGCTTAGTTGTATAAATTATGGTAGCTTTATTTATAGGTGCTAGAGTGTTAGTGAACCTAAGGGAACCTGCTTTTTTATTAACAGAGATTGTTGTTAATGAATAAGATATTGGAACTAATTATTTGCTTTAGCCTGGGTATCACAATTTTTCCTGGGTAAAGCAATCTTTATTATTTACTATCTGATGTTTCATACATAAATAGCATTATATAACTGACTTGCAAGACCAAATCTCCAACAACATATTTTCTTCTATCGTAGCAGCATATCATGAAGTACCTAAATTGCTTAAAAAATTTTAAGAGAAGTAAATTTAAAAAAGTTAAGTTGATTGCTTAATCTCAAAGAGCATATAAATAGAATGTATGTTGCATATGTATTTGAAGAAGTCTAATATTTTCAATTTTGGTGGAATAGCATTTAGGTATTATAAACTCTTATCTTTATTCCCTGTACATTATCCAAAGTCAATATAAACTCAGTGATCATTAAGGTTGATAATTATTAATGCTGTTTTCTTATACAATTTACAATAATTCTACAATATAGCAATGATTAACTGGCTATCACCCATTTTTAACTTCAGTTCCTTTCATTTTTATTTTGACGAATTAGAAATATTGTAGAAACCCACATACAAAGGGATCTTATGTACAGGTTGAACCCCATGTTTTACTAATTTCTTTTTCCCAAGGAGAAACGGACATGAAAAAAGTCTGACGGAACCGGGACGCCTTGGCAATGGGTTTTAATTTTGTTTTTTTTATATTTCTGATAAACAAAGGGTTTTTGATAATTATGTCATTCCTTTTTCATAATTATTATATGCCTTAATTGTAAGCTTCAGGTGCATTCTCTAATAATAAAGGTTGAAATATGTGTACTTTAACATATTTAATATACAACTTTAGGTACTAAGGAATTTCAGGCCTTAATTTAAATATTTGCATATGAATCAAGATATATGCTATGTTTTTGGATGCTAATTGTAATGCTGACCAGTAATAGTGAACCGACTCTTTTGAGTTCACGTTGAGATATTTTTCATTCAAGTAAATGGAGTACTTACCCTGTAAATAAAATGCACAACTATTTCGTTGAATAGCATTTAAAATCAAATTATCATCTTTATTCATATTTAATTACTTCAATATTTTATTTGAATGAGCAAGGAAGTACTAATTCAGGGCTTTTATAATAAATTTTTGAATGAATACCTACAAAGGTAAATGTATCATTCAGCTATGAAGCTATTTATTTTTGTATATAGGTACTTAAAGAAAAATTGATTTGATAATATAACCCAACAGAGGGATCATTGCCAACTGAGTCTCCTGTGAGGCGTTCAACTGCCTTGCGGTCCACGGCACCAGAAGATGTAGTGAGCTCTCCACTCTACAAGTCAACAAGACATCTCCTTCTACCTCCAGCACCTCCTCCTCATTATCACCATCATGCCACTCCATACCATGAATTCTCAGGTCCTCCAGAAGAGGGTACCATTGATACTGACATGGCCCTAGGTCACCTCCACACAAGACCAGATGCCATTGGTGACAGATGGAGCAACCGACAGATGGCATTGCCAGCATATCGCCCAACTCCAGCAACCATCATTGCTGACAGCAATGGATTGCTTGGGTTCCGACCAACTGCTGCAGCAGCATTTCCATCTTATTACCAAACACGTCTTCTTGGGGATTCATGCATGAGAGATTCAGACTGTTCAGCAGTGGAGCATGCCATTTGTGAAGCTGTTTCCTTGCCTGGTCCTCTTACAAGAGAGGGGAAGTGTGCATGCAGAGGAGGATATGCAGAAATGCCAGATAGGAGGGAGTGTTTAGGTGAGATAAGGCTTTTTGGTCTATTTCTTCACATTCCTCTTCAAAAAAGTATAGAGGAAAATGTTTGTTTCATTCTGACACTGAAAATTCCCAAATAAACCATAAAACAGGCATTGAATGAAACTAATCAAAAATTTCTGCATTAAAATAACCTTTGATTAGTTGTTTGCGACACAAGGCCATTACAATATAAAAAAGGAACAATAACAAAAAGGTTATCTTGGCCTAACGTGAACATAGAAAAAAATGAAATCTGGTAAATGGATTGCCACTTCTTCTTTCTTCTTCTTCTTCCCGTCCTCTTCTCCCACCACGTTGGCCATTGACTCCCACTTCTTTCTCGTGATGATTATCTCCCCTGAGATCACCAGGCAAATGTTACTTCTCTCACGTCTCCTTGGCAAATCTTCCTTGTCCCTGTGGCGAATGCTGGACCCCTTTTTTTCTTCTCCCCCAGCAACTTTCGCTCTCCCCCAAGGTCACCTGCCTGTGGCTCCCTCTTTCCAGATTACTTATCCAAAAAGTAAGATACCGCCAGCAGGCATCGAAGCAAGGCCGTTCGGCGGAACATTAGTGTTTCTTTGCCTGTTTCATCTTTTAAATATTTTTGATAATTTATTTTACTCCAACCTGTCCAAAATGAAGAAATAAAGCAATGAAGAATAAATTTTGTTTCCAACAACAAACTGGATAGAATTTGGTAGTCTTGGGAAAATATTGACCTTTCTAAAATTTAGCATCAGTTAATTTTTTCATTATGGGAAAAATCAACTAATAGTAAATACTTTTATATGGCTATGGTATTTTTTAAGTCTAATATAGCAGCATTTTTGGATAAAGTAGTGAGGATGGTTAAGTATCGATGAGTAAATGCTTGATCTCTTTTAATTTCACCACTTGAGTTATTCCACACTATATTTATTGTAAGCTTTAGACATTTTAATTTATTTTTAATGTAAAATTAACAAAAAAGTCATGAATTTAATTTGTTGATGTCTGAAGATGTTCATTTATAAATAATCAAGGTGTTTCTTAAATTTTTTTCTGGAAATTCCTGTTGATGCAATCTATTAAATCTGAGAATATGAACTCTGGAGTGGCACAAGCTCATCGGCATCATTAATTCTTTATCGAAGTAAATTTATTAAAAATATTATAAAAATTGGAATGTCAGGGAATCAAACTGATGCTGTCATTCTTCTAATTACAGCCAACACCCCTCCAATACATCCTACAGAAGAATTTAAGGCGTGTGCCTCACAACCGTGCCTAAGAGGAGGATCATGTATTGACCTCCCATCTCCTTCTTTACCTTCATCATTACCAGCTCCTTCTTCTCCTCTACCAAATAGTGATTTTTATGGACTGGGTGGAAGTTTCCGCTGTGTATGTGATCCTGCCCTAGGAACAGGACCACTTTGTGCTGACCCTCCAATACCCAAAGGTAATTTTTGACAGTGTCAGTTGCCAGAATTTTTTTACATATGTTATTTTTACATGGTATCATTATATTTTTTAATATAATTAAGAGTGTCAGCTATATAAATGAGAATGTGTGTCATTATTTGTTGAAACTGAAGCATAGTAGAAGCAGATGCCAATTTCATTATATTGATCAGATAAAGCTAACAAATAACAATTTAAAAAAATCCATTCCACAATCAAGTATTAGAATCCTTGTCATCTTTCCCTACAATTCAAGGAAGAAATGCTGTGAAGGGATATAAAATATTCCTGATGTTGAAAAATATATTGTGCACACTCAATGATTTTTTATTATTTGAAAACTTACATGGAAACCTTCAAAAGATTAATTGTAGGATATAAGGCTATATTATGACATATTGATCAATCTATTGAACTTTGAATATTTAAATCTTTGAATGAAACT
>KZ308201.1:70775-95297 GCA_000376725.2 Ladona fulva | reverse complement strand
GCTATGTTTTTGGATGCTAATTGTAATGCTGACCAGTAATAGTGAACCGACTCTTTTGAGTTCACGTTGAGATATTTTTCATTCAAGTAAATGGAGTACTTACCCTGTAAATAAAATGCACAACTATTTCGTTGAATAGCATTTAAAATCAAATTATCATCTTTATTCATATTTAATTACTTCAATATTTTATTTGAATGAGCAAGGAAGTACTAATTCAGGGCTTTTATAATAAATTTTTGAATGAATACCTACAAAGGTAAATGTATCATTCAGCTATGAAGCTATTTATTTTTGTATATAGGTACTTAAAGAAAAATTGATTTGATAATATAACCCAACAGAGGGATCATTGCCAACTGAGTCTCCTGTGAGGCGTTCAACTGCCTTGCGGTCCACGGCACCAGAAGATGTAGTGAGCTCTCCACTCTACAAGTCAACAAGACATCTCCTTCTACCTCCAGCACCTCCTCCTCATTATCACCATCATGCCACTCCATACCATGAATTCTCAGGTCCTCCAGAAGAGGGTACCATTGATACTGACATGGCCCTAGGTCACCTCCACACAAGACCAGATGCCATTGGTGACAGATGGAGCAACCGACAGATGGCATTGCCAGCATATCGCCCAACTCCAGCAACCATCATTGCTGACAGCAATGGATTGCTTGGGTTCCGACCAACTGCTGCAGCAGCATTTCCATCTTATTACCAAACACGTCTTCTTGGGGATTCATGCATGAGAGATTCAGACTGTTCAGCAGTGGAGCATGCCATTTGTGAAGCTGTTTCCTTGCCTGGTCCTCTTACAAGAGAGGGGAAGTGTGCATGCAGAGGAGGATATGCAGAAATGCCAGATAGGAGGGAGTGTTTAGGTGAGATAAGGCTTTTTGGTCTATTTCTTCACATTCCTCTTCAAAAAAGTATAGAGGAAAATGTTTGTTTCATTCTGACACTGAAAATTCCCAAATAAACCATAAAACAGGCATTGAATGAAACTAATCAAAAATTTCTGCATTAAAATAACCTTTGATTAGTTGTTTGCGACACAAGGCCATTACAATATAAAAAAGGAACAATAACAAAAAGGTTATCTTGGCCTAACGTGAACATAGAAAAAAATGAAATCTGGTAAATGGATTGCCACTTCTTCTTTCTTCTTCTTCTTCCCGTCCTCTTCTCCCACCACGTTGGCCATTGACTCCCACTTCTTTCTCGTGATGATTATCTCCCCTGAGATCACCAGGCAAATGTTACTTCTCTCACGTCTCCTTGGCAAATCTTCCTTGTCCCTGTGGCGAATGCTGGACCCCTTTTTTTCTTCTCCCCCAGCAACTTTCGCTCTCCCCCAAGGTCACCTGCCTGTGGCTCCCTCTTTCCAGATTACTTATCCAAAAAGTAAGATACCGCCAGCAGGCATCGAAGCAAGGCCGTTCGGCGGAACATTAGTGTTTCTTTGCCTGTTTCATCTTTTAAATATTTTTGATAATTTATTTTACTCCAACCTGTCCAAAATGAAGAAATAAAGCAATGAAGAATAAATTTTGTTTCCAACAACAAACTGGATAGAATTTGGTAGTCTTGGGAAAATATTGACCTTTCTAAAATTTAGCATCAGTTAATTTTTTCATTATGGGAAAAATCAACTAATAGTAAATACTTTTATATGGCTATGGTATTTTTTAAGTCTAATATAGCAGCATTTTTGGATAAAGTAGTGAGGATGGTTAAGTATCGATGAGTAAATGCTTGATCTCTTTTAATTTCACCACTTGAGTTATTCCACACTATATTTATTGTAAGCTTTAGACATTTTAATTTATTTTTAATGTAAAATTAACAAAAAAGTCATGAATTTAATTTGTTGATGTCTGAAGATGTTCATTTATAAATAATCAAGGTGTTTCTTAAATTTTTTTCTGGAAATTCCTGTTGATGCAATCTATTAAATCTGAGAATATGAACTCTGGAGTGGCACAAGCTCATCGGCATCATTAATTCTTTATCGAAGTAAATTTATTAAAAATATTATAAAAATTGGAATGTCAGGGAATCAAACTGATGCTGTCATTCTTCTAATTACAGCCAACACCCCTCCAATACATCCTACAGAAGAATTTAAGGCGTGTGCCTCACAACCGTGCCTAAGAGGAGGATCATGTATTGACCTCCCATCTCCTTCTTTACCTTCATCATTACCAGCTCCTTCTTCTCCTCTACCAAATAGTGATTTTTATGGACTGGGTGGAAGTTTCCGCTGTGTATGTGATCCTGCCCTAGGAACAGGACCACTTTGTGCTGACCCTCCAATACCCAAAGGTAATTTTTGACAGTGTCAGTTGCCAGAATTTTTTTACATATGTTATTTTTACATGGTATCATTATATTTTTTAATATAATTAAGAGTGTCAGCTATATAAATGAGAATGTGTGTCATTATTTGTTGAAACTGAAGCATAGTAGAAGCAGATGCCAATTTCATTATATTGATCAGATAAAGCTAACAAATAACAATTTAAAAAAATCCATTCCACAATCAAGTATTAGAATCCTTGTCATCTTTCCCTACAATTCAAGGAAGAAATGCTGTGAAGGGATATAAAATATTCCTGATGTTGAAAAATATATTGTGCACACTCAATGATTTTTTATTATTTGAAAACTTACATGGAAACCTTCAAAAGATTAATTGTAGGATATAAGGCTATATTATGACATATTGATCAATCTATTGAACTTTGAATATTTAAATCTTTGAATGAAACTTTGTATTTCTATTTTTATTTATAACATTTTCTGTTTCTTTTTCATTGATTTTCTGACCTTTGCATATTATGTCTGTTAACAAGCTATCTGCTATTTTTTAATTAATCAACAACTTTAATATATTAAGTAGATATATTTTATGAGATTTTCTCACCCCCAAACGACATTGTGTATTTAATTGACAAAATACATTGTTTACAGGAAGGTACACTTAAAATTTTTTATTAAAATTTTGCTTTTGAAGGAAAATTTATTTGCAAGTATACATTCTACTTATGATACCTAATTTTTGATGCAATGATTTTACAGCATAAGTTGTGTAATTTCATGAAAAACTACTTGAAATATTATTTGAAACCATTTTTCAAAACATACAAAGTCTACCATGATATGGTTTACTTATATCATGAAAAGTAAAGCTTGTATAAATATCATAGAACTTGATTGGCTGGTAAATTATGGAATTAAATCATCATAATCATGTACTGATGATCATTGGACAAGTAACTTTTGACCTCTATAATTAAAAGAGGAGAACTTCCACTTATTTATTAGTAAACTGAATACTTTACTCCATTATAATATTTCTGGGATGAATGTCTCTAATGCTTGAGTTAATTGGGTCAGTGTGTCTATTGAGATTGCTACACTTGTATTTTCAATTTCTTCTCTAAATGCTCCTTGTGATGCAGGTATTCTTTGACCTACTTCTCTCATGTTCCCCCTTAAATATATAAATTGGAAGTATTAAGTGAAATCTGGTGGATTCCACATTCTGTGGAAAGTAAATCATTGATTTTCTCTTTTTTATATAAATTGGATTATCTTCTATGTATTATGGTTCCCCTTAGATACATATCTCATGATGTAGAATTTAAATTATATATACATATTCAGAGGATTCAGTTTGAAAGTTAATTGGTAAGATTCAATCTGATTTTATAATAATGCTTATTATCAACATATTAATGTTACAGTAATTGTTAAATAATCAATTCTGCAAAATCTAGAAATTTTCACCTCTTGTACAAAGTTTGTGTAAGTATTACTGCATAGTAGGGATAACCTTTTATTAAGTTTTCTTAATTTACAAATAAAATATTTTCATACATGACGTTTTACTTTTAACCATTATATCCTCAGCCTATGAGATTCCTGCTTTTGATGGGCGCTCCTACGTTCGCCTCAAGAGACTTAAAGCTTACAACAAGCTGAGTATAGAGATTGAGTTCAAAACTTATGCAAAGGATGGAATCCTTCTTTACAATCAACAAAAGGCAGATGGAACTGGTGATTTTGTTTCCTTAGCTATTGTTAATGGGTAAGTTTTCTTTTCTGTTATATGCATAAGGTATATGCTTGCATACTTATTGTTATTTATTTGTCTACAAATAGGTATATGTAATATCTTTGGTTATTAATTGTGGTATGGTTTAGTTTTATCCTTCAAGAGGAAAGCAAGTACGGTCAAAAAATACAATTTCATATGTGTATAGAAAGTTAATAATTTACACACAGAAATAAATTATGAATATATAAAGACACATTTACAATACAAAAGAGAATTAATAAAATGCTTCTTTGCTTTAAAGTTGTTGAGGTTGGCTACAGAGATTTTTTTGGGATTAATAGGAAGAAATCTAAATATTTATTGAAATTGGTTAATTGCTCTACAATTTAGAGTTGCAGTCAAGGCCTAGGCAGTGTAGTGATTTTTGGTTAACTGGTATTTATATGATTTGATACTATTAAACTATAGCTATAGATTTGGAAATTAATTGGTGATGTGGTCAAGGTGCTGGTCTCACGCAAACGGAGTCACTGTTCAAAGAATTTTATTCCATCACCAGTCATCTCTCTTTCTCAATAGGGTTTTAGTGGATTCAAGGCATCAAAGCTCACAAAATTGCCAAATAGTGGTTGGGTGGATATTTTTATCATTGCAGTGTTTACTTTTCTTTTGAATATTCTTCAGCTATTCACATACAGATATTATTAGGCATTAATTAGGGGACTGTGGTATGGATTCAAGGGAGTGGTAGTGTGAAAAAGTTTAGGAAACACATACATACACTATAAATTTTGGTAAAATAAAATAATTTTATTTAACTGTTTAATGTTCAAACTAATGCAGATTTTATTTATTAAATACATATGACTACAGTAAACATTGAAGTAAAAGAAAGTATTCCATTATTATTTTATATAATATATAAGTATTGCATTGTATTTTGTTACTTGAGAAGGAATGTCTGCTGAATGATTTCTTAGGGGATATTATTACAACTAATATGTGAGGCTGCCCTTGGAACCACTAGGATTCTAAACATTCGTGATGATTTCCAGCTGAATAAATTAATGTGTGCTATTCTTAAATTAACATAATAGTTACAAAATGAGATTAAAATCATAAAATTAGTGAAATAACTCTTGGAGTGAGAGAATGAGAAAAACAGCATACCTATTTTATTATTATCATTCTATTCTCTCTATATTGTATTTGAAGGAATTCACCGAGTGACAGATATTTGTACCATAAGATTTAGTTATATTTGTTAGTTTGAATTTGCTTCCATTGATTGAATTAAATAGTAAAAATTGGCAAGGATGAATAAAGAGAATGTTACTTTACATTAATTTAAAAATTATTATTTGTCTTGTTTCATTTAAATTATCTTATTCATTTAAAACCTGAAAATTTTTAAATAGCAACTTCTCTTTATGTGCAGCCAAAATATGATGCATTTAATTATTTTAAATGAGAAAGAGATAAATGTAGATTCATTATTATTCATTCGTTATAAAATGCACTCTACTTGAGGTAATTAAAATCACTCAGTCATCACTTGAGTAGCCAACTGATAGTGACTGATAGGTCAGTTGTAATCTTTATTTTGTGACTGACCATTCTTGAATCAGCAAACACTGATAATTAGATTACATTCCTAAACGAGTGCTTCTCAAATTTTAGTCTTTCATGGCTTTCTTATACATTTGATCAAATTACAGAGCACATTAAACTATACATTGTTGGTGTATCTAAATTCCAAATAGAAGAAGAATAGTAGAATTGTGGGATAAAATTTTTTTACTTGCAACAATATAAATTTCCATCAAATGAAAAATATATTTTACACTGCAAATTGATATGATACATATGTAATGAAGGATTAGAAAAGTGTTACCCTCAGATATTTACTGGGTTGTAAGAGAACAATCATAGCTCATTAATGTGCCAAAGTTGAGAAGCTATGTTCCAAGTAATTAACATGAGAATTTTGATTGTTTTTAGCTTTCATGCATATTTGGTTTCAGATTTGGTCAAAATATTTATGCTCATTATTCTTCATATGATTCCATTCACATTTTTCCTGATCCAATTAATCAAAACATGCTTAAATCTTTGTTCGATCTGTTACAGGTATGTAGAATTTCGATATAATCTTGGAAATGGACCAGTAGTTATTCAGTCTCATGAAAAAGTACATCTGAGAACATTTCACCGAGCTGTTGCTAAACGATACCACCGAGATGGCATGCTGCGATTAGATAATGGAGAGGATGTAGCTGGACAGTCATCTGGGAGCTTGAGAGCATTAGATCTACTGGAAGATGCATACGTTGGCTATGTCCCTACTGATGAACAAAGGTATTCTTCTCTGGATTTTTAAACTCTTTCGCACTCATGGCTATTTCTGTTTTCACTCCCAGAAAGCTCACACCTGATTTTTGAAGATTTCAGTTATTTTTTAAATATTTTTTTTGCGAGTCTACCTCTTGACATAAGATCCTGAAATTTTTAATATGTATTCAAAACATATTGCTTTTTAAATCAAAATAAATTTAAAATGAGAAAGAGTGATATATATTTTTCTAATAGAAAATGATTGAAAAATTTTTTTTATCAAAAAATAATTTTTAATGTTATATAACTGGACAATCTCTAAAGTTATTACTATTTTGCATACACATAATGAAAGGGTATATACTTTAGTCTCATATACTCGAATATGTCCTATAAAGTTCAATTTCTTCATGAGATATAAAGCTCAATGTGAAAAGGAACATTTCATCGTGTTGCACTTGTGCTCAGCTAAACACTCCCCATGCAATCCTTCATTGTATCCAATGTGTACAGTTTGTGATCTTTTTCTTTTTATGTTTAGTACTGCAAACACAACAATTAGCTTCTTTTCTTCCATCAAGTTTTGTAACACCATTTTTACCTGAAATTTCTCTTGTTGAAATCCACTCACTGCTGAGGTGCTCACCTAAATGTTCAATTCTGTTTATCATATATTTTTGTCTTGATAGTAATTTTCCTGGTCCTTTGAAATTTTCCTTATTTAAAACAGCTATTCAATACCATTCTTGAAATTATGTTAAACACAACTTTTTTCCAGTATTTTACACTCTTTCTTTCATCCATATAGGTGTACAGCATCATGTCAGAAGTGTCTACCTCCCCATAAACTTTTTTACTACTTTATAACAACATTATAATCGCAAATAATTTCTGATTTGACTATAATTTTCTGCTACTCATTTATAGTAGACTTCATTTCCTTTTGTTATGCATTTGCTTTATTTGAAAATGATGATGATTTACATATAAAGAAGTGGCCCTTCTTGGGATGTTTTCCTCACGGCTTCCACACGCTGGAATAATCCCTGAATGAAGGTATACATTCTCCCCTACAGCGAATTTTCTTTTGAAATTTACTTAAATGTAGGTTCCCATTTTATAAATATGTTGAACTAGAAAAATAAAACAAAAAAATTATCCATAAACACATGATACCCTTTGTGTAAATAATTCCCCATTTCCAAATAAAAGGCTCAGCTAACCTGTACAGTTGAGAGATATTACAATATACACAAAGCAAAACATGTTATTAAGTATTCAACAGATAGTCAAGTTGAGTCATTCTGTTGCAAAAATGTTTCTGTTGAATCATTCAGTTGGTGCAAAAATTGGGATATTGAAGTAAATACACTAATTCTCTGTGAACAATCATAAAGATAATGGTTCATGTCAACTTCTTGGAGAGATTGCGAATATTTTGTTGCAGTATCACATGTCTTTGCCTGTTCCAAATTACAGTTAATATGCAAGGTTCAAATTAGTTTATTAAAAAAGTTCGAATAATGTCTTTTCAGTCCTTAGAACTTGAAAATATTAATTTCAAGAGTTCATAAACTGAAACTGATAAACTGGAATTAGTTCAGTAGTGTAATTATGGAAAAATATCAGATAAATTTACACACAAGATATGTAAAACAGTGAAATTTTTAGTAATAATTCAGGGGCTCAACCTAACAATAGACCAACCAATACTCAAGTACTATAATCATTCTATTTTATTATCTAAATGGGTAGTTTTATGTAGTATTAGCATTTACTTGAAAATCATGATAACCCTTCTTTGCAGAGTTTTTGATAACATCGGAACATCAGTTGGATTGACTGGCTGCATTCGCCGCCTCAAGGTTGGAAGAAGAGTAATAGAACTTCATGAAGGGAGAGATGCTTTGGTGGAAGAAGCTGTGGGAGTTGCAGAATGTGGAGAGAACCCTTGTGCTGCTTTGCCTTGTGCACATGCAGCCACATGCAGACCCATTGATACTACTCACTTCCTTTGCTTATGTCCCCCAGAGTTCACAGGTATTTCTCAAATTTATTCATTGTGATTAAAGTTTTATGAAAAGTAAATTCATGTATCGATACTAAAGTGAAACAGGAAGCTGATGGCCATTGCACAAAACAGTTTTATCTAGGGCATCTGCCATCCAAGAACTATTGAAAGTAAGATGTTTAGGTGGTGGGATAGACCAATTCCTGAAGCATATGTTCTTGCTTTCCACTGCAAAGGCACCCCTTAGTTGACATTCTTGGTAGGCAGCTTTTAATTTTGCAGTCTTCGTGACAGTCAAAAGTGCAGCCGTATGCTTGCAGTTAAACACAGAAATAACAAACATCACATCTCTAGAATGTATTGCACCTAAATTTTACTAAAATGAGACAAAATTAAAATAAATGTAAGTTTAGAATGTTTGACTATCAACAACATGCATCATTTTAATGATTGTAATTTCAGATTACAAAAAGTATGTAATTGCCTTCATAAGTAAAGGAGAATATTGAAATTAGCTTACCAATACATTAGAACTTTGAAAGATATAAAAAATAGGACTTGATGGCCTTTCAAAAATCTTTCACATTCTGTGCTTCATTTTCTACTGTTTTAATGACCCAAAATTTCATCATATCTATAATTTCAAAGATGAAATTTGAGGTTATTTATGACTTTTACTAATGAAGCATTTCATTATAAATTAAGATCATGGAAGCTGATGATGCAAAATATGTTTTATGTACATATTCCCATATCTTATTTAACTTTCTTGTCTTCCATTCATTGTAATCAAAAGAGGATTCTTTTATGAGTTTGATTTGTTTACCAGAGATTAAAAACACTTCTGCTATGAAAAATTATGTCAGGCATAAGTTTTCTAATTGTTTCCCAATAGTTGATTGATTGTCGAAATTTATCAACAGGAGAGAGATGTGATGTTCGGGTAAATCCCTGCTCACCAAGTCCATGTGCTGTTGGTTCCACATGCTCACCCCTTCCTCCTCCACGTGGAGGATTTGAATGTCGTTGTGCACCTGGATGGAAAGGACGACTTTGTAACGAACGTAAGTGAAGTATTATCTTTTCATCTTTCATTGATTAAAGGATTTTTATTGCCATTTGCATTCTGATTCAAAAGTAACACTTTGGTAGCCTTTGATTCAGACTATAAATTAAAAACGAAAATCAAATAAGATAGACCAAACAAATTTTTTAATATCTGCTCAATGTATTTAAATGGAAAAAGTACCTTATTTTGGGCCTCCTAGGATTGAATGCATGATATCTATGTCTCCATTTTTCCTTAGTGTCAAACTTGGGATCTTTTTGCAAAAAAATCCCCTTGTCAGTGAGGCCTTTGTTTAGCCTCAAAATTTGTGTCCTATATACATGTGTGTGGGTGTGTGTGTATATATATATGTATGAGGAGAAATAAATAAATACGTATATACGATACAAACTCTGAGGCAGAACGGTGAAAAGCCACACGGAACCGGCGATTTTTTGCGTTGAGTCCCCGAGTTTGGCAATAAGGAGAAACTCAGACAGTGATCCTATATATATTTGGTTCGATCCTATAAGGCCCCGAAAAGGTACTGTTCCCTATTAAAATACGTTGAGCGCAAAATTCGTTTAGGGTGTTTTTTGTTAAGATAGAACGTTGAAATTCGCGATATCTTTAGGAGATGAAGATTTCTATCGTATGCCGTACATATTTTTTCCTTAGTGGCCACAGGTTCGATGCCAGGACGCATCAAATTTCGCCCATAAGGGCTATACAGGGTGTCTTTTTTCAAAAATTTTTTCGGGGCACTTGCCGAAGAGCGAAATTGATAAATTAAGCATATGAATTGTATTTGTGGCGATATTTCATAGCCAAGGCTATTAACTCCTAAACTGATCCTTGGCTCGACTCAGGGGCGGATTGAATATTTCCCCGTAAGAAATATACAGGAAATTCAGATAATTCGTATGTTGAGCTACTTCCTGAAGCGATTTAGCCTTGAAATTTGAGTGTCAATGACGCGATATGTTTTAGGATATATATAGTGATATTAGGACCAGTTTCAACATGAGGAGATGTCAATATCCCCAGTCCTCATTAGCATCACCATTATCTCACAGTAGACCGGGTTAAGTAAACCGACCCAAAAAGAATTTTTTTTTAGAAAATTGTCAAAAATATTTAGTTTAAAACATTATCTGTCCACAAAATTGCCTGGGAACAAATTGAGTTTCAAGTTTTAACAAATGACATAAACAATATAATGAAATGGAGGCGACAATCATCCGAGCACTGAGGGTCCCACTTCACCATTTCGTGACCATAATGTTGATTTTCCACAGCGGCCTCGAAATCTCTCCCTTGATCGTTCCCAGGCCGAGCGCAAGTACTCTGGTTATTATTATTTTCCCCTCTCACGACGTCTTTTTTGAGAAGGGGATTTTCGATCTCATTAGCTCCACTTGGCCTTTTCGTCCGACTGGATTGTGAAGGTGTGCGCGCGCACACTCCTCCACTTAAATTTAACCCCTCATCTAATACGAGGCTAATTCTGTTTCTTGAATTTCTCCATCCTTCTCCGAGCAACTTTAATAATTCCGCCTTTCACTCTCTCACTAGGAAGACGTCCTTTCGACCTGAAAGTTTCAGAAAAAAAATTCTCTCGTTCCCATTTGATCTAATTATATCTCGCCGTGGCATTCACTCCTGAGCCAGATTCATCTCTCGCGACAAAACTGTTTGCAAGAAAATTGATGATAACTTCCACCTCTTNATGAGTAAGAGTTGCTTCCACTTTGCAAGCTATGGAGTGATTAGTTGTCACTAATTTCCCAAAACTGATTCCCAAGGGATACTTATGGAGCTTTATATTGTGAGCATTAAATTGAATAGGAAGGCTTATAAGCTTACAACAGATACATGGTGATACTTAGGGGCTCCAACTTCTGGCCTTTCATAATGAAACCTCAATAAAATAAAATTAAGAGAGGGCCATTAGGGGACCTAAGTAAGCATCAAGGTTGTTTGTAATGCCTATCTTTCAAACCTGTGCTATTTTACATGATAAATTTACTTAAACTGGAATTTGTAAATTCCTGGGGCCCTAAAACATACATAAATAGCTAAGAAGCTGCCAAAATTCACATGGGTTGCAAGTAAACATTCAGGTTGGCAACGAAAGATATGAGCATCTTGGATGATTTAATCCAAGTTTCCCAACGATTTGTAATTAAAGAGCATTTCAAGAGACCAAGGGTTGAAAGCAAGGTCACTTTTGATTTTTCATAATGGTTGTACACTCAGTTCCACATAAATCTTATCACCTTGGACGCAGGGGCATTGAGCTTCAGGCGAGTGAGCCTGGAGAAGAGAGAGAGAGATAGAGAGAGAAGAAAAACATTAAGGAGATACTCTGAGTCCTAGCTCCGCTAAGTGGCGACAGCTCTAAAACACTACAATACATACACACGTGATTTTGTAACCAAAAGTGTAGGAGGTTTTTTAATTCCAGATCTTTCCCTGAGATAGTGACAATTCCTCGTCACCCTATTGGTTATTTTAAGCAGGAGCAATGAACTCCCTTAAAAACACAGTCCACACAGTCACCTTCTCAATTTTCTCATATTTATTTTCCCAATATTTATTTTCTCCTGAATATGACTGCCTTCAGAGAAACTACTTATATGTCAAATTTAGGTGATATCTCAGTCAGAAATGCTTAAAATTCAGGTCCAGGTAATTTTTTACCTGGTTGCAAAATAAATCCGGTAATCTGATTTGGTAATCTTTGTAATATGAGCATGTAAGTTACTAACATTTTATGACTGAGAACTCATATTGAAAAAAAGAATACTATGTAATTCCCACAGCAAATATTTATTCAACTAGTTGTATCAACAAGTTGACATCTTCAGGTGTCAACTCATAGGAGAAAATAGTCTAATAAAAATCTGTTTTGAAAATTACTTAATATTCTTTCTTTCCATATGTGTGTTGAGTTCCACCAAGTCATTCTTGGGCATATTAATTTAATCAAATTAGAACTGTTTTTGTAAAATAAACTTAAAACAATAATACTAGACAATTACTTTAAATTCATCTTGATGTAAACTCATCCATTTATATATTTACCTCCATCAATGTGCTTGTAACATTTATACTGTAAAGAATTTTCCTTACCAAATATGCCGTGGCATTTTTTAAAAAAATTCTTATTAATTCAAATACCTATCATGTCCCTGTGGAGCGCCGATTCTAAAGATATTCTCAGACAAACAGTACTATTTTACAGAACAGGTCCTTGATAGGATTTTATTTTTTTATTACGGGTGATGGTCTATACTCCATCTTTACACACATATAATTAAACTGAACAGAGGTGATAGACTTAACGCAGAACGTATTTAGAGCGTTCTCCTCCTGCGACGATTGGGGGCTCCGG
The DNA here is from genome assembly GCA_000376725.2 of Ladona fulva. NCBI lineage: Eukaryota > Metazoa > Arthropoda > Insecta > Odonata > Libellulidae > Ladona > Ladona fulva. Next base: position 82,447 of record KZ308201.1, on the reverse strand, counting down.
GCGGTCCTGGGGTCCTTCCTTGACTCCCGTTGGTTTCGGACTGCCGATAGAATTCCGACTGAGGTCCTTCCTTGACTCCCGTTGGTTTCGGACTGCCGATGGAATTCCGACTGAGGTCCTTCCTTGACTCCCGTGGTTTTGGACTGCCGATTCTTTTCCAACTGAGGTCCTTCCTTGACTCCCGTGGTTTCGGACTGCCGATTCTTTTCTGACTGAGGTCCTTCCTTGACTCCCGTTGGTTTCGGACTGCCGATTCTTTTCTGACTGAGGTCCTTCCTTGACTCCCGTTGGTTTCGGACTGCCGAATCTTTTCCGACTGAGGTCTTTCTTTGACTGTGGTCGTTCCCCGACTGTCCTCTCCCTCGCACCTTCGGTCGCGAGGAAAGGTTTCCTTTTTCCCCTAGTGACGCCCTTCCGGAACCACAATTACTAAATGTCCACTCTCGCTACGAGCGTTTCGGCGCACACTTGATACATTTCTCACAAATTCACTGTGTAACTTAGCAATATGTCATGGAACACATAACATTAGCACAATTATTGGTTTACTAAACAAGTTTAATTCTTTAGGCACTTTGTGAGCAAACATCTGCTCACTATCACTAACAGAACAACAAAACAAATACATTTTTTTATAGGCAGAAACAATAAAAGGGGTTTACATTGAAATAATAACATTTGCGAAATGTGCATTTTGTCAAAGAAAAACAAGAAAATACAGCTGCAACACCATTTCATTCAAATACAAAGAAATTAAAAAACACTTTCGAAAATAAAATAAACACAAACATGTAGCGTCATAACAAAGTACCGCTACAATACCTATATGTTTCACAGATTTCTTCACTCCACCCTTCCTGTGGGTGTTTTCTTGGTGTGGTGTATTTTTTCCTTAGTGCAAACTCAGGTTTTTAAATCCACAAGTAGATTTCTTCTGTGTTTTTTTTCAAGCTCCAGGTTTTTTTCAAGCTATTTCTTTTCAATTTCAAATGACGAAGGGTTGGATGTAAGAAGGGACTTAATAGTCTCAATCTAGTCCCAATAAAGTCCTTTGATTATTATTCCTTATCTATAAAACTGAGAAACTTAAGGAAATAAGAAAGTAAAACCATGCATCTTGTGATTAGTGATTGTTCAGAAATTATTTTATTCGTCTTCATAGAATCAATACTTCCACTCTCAAAATTTTATCTTATTTTCAGAAGAAGAACAAGAGGAATCTTTTGTGGCAGATTTTGGCAGAATGGGTGGAGATGGTCCTTCTACCTCATGGGTTGAGCTTCCGAGACCAGAAGGTGTTGGAAGATCCCTTTCCATTGAAGTCTGGTTCCTAGCCAGGAAACCAGATGGGTTGTTGTTATATGCAGCTCAACTTCCTCCAGCCCCTCATCCCCCACCACCTCCATCAGTGTCTGCAGCAAATGCAATCCAAGCTCCAGTCTCAGGGCCCATAGCAAGGAGATCAGATTTTGTAGCTCTCAACCTTGTTGCAGGTCATGTTCAGTTTGTGTTTGATCTGGGCAGTGGCATTGCCAATATTACGTGAGTACTCATTAACTTTATTATCTTATTAAAGGAGATTTGTTGCAATATAAAGGTTTACAGAATTGTGTCCATATGACATCACTAATGCATTCAAGACAAATAGAAATGTGATAGTTTATTTTCAAGATATAGCAAGTAGCAATTTTATTCTAGTAGTTGTACAACTTTGCATACATTCTTCATAGTCATTCTGTTAGTATTTGCAAAGATTTTGATTAGAAAAATCTCCACTTGACATTGATTGATCATAAAGTATTAAGAAATATAATAGGTCCAACATATTACATGTGATATAAAAATGGGCAAAAGCTGGTCACAGAGATTGAAAATGTAGTATCAATGAATTTTGCCAGAAAATATTAATATTTCATGAAAAATATTCAAGTTTCTGCAGGCCAAAACTCAAATTTATATTTGCACAATATGAAAAGTATGTACATCTGCATGCTGCATTAGTTCATAATTAATATCACCATTGACTGTTATTTATCTTTTAATGGAAGCATACAATAGACCCACATTTAGGAGATAGCTCATTCAAACAAAAATTGAATCTCAATGAATCAAAAAGCTTGCTAAAGACACAAATAAAGAACCCTCTTATTGTTAAGTTTGACAATGGTGAAGGGCTAATTTCACTATTTTTCTTGGGTTTCAGCTCACCTGAAAGAATAACACTAAATGAATGGCATGCAGTAAAAGCTAGCAGATTGGAGCGTGAAGGGTCCCTTCAAGTAGATAATGGTATGGTAACTAGAGGGTCATCTGGTCCACCTCTGAGTGAACTGAACCTGGATCTTCCTCTTTATATAGGAGGAATCCCGTAAGTACTGTTTCCTTGAAAACTAAATTTTGAGAAATCTGTAGAAAAAATACTGAATCTGAATATTTATGTGAAATTTAAAGTTATAGTACTATCCTTTCATTAGAAAACAAAAATGGTATTTTAACATCGATAGATACATCAGTTGGATGTTCTCCTATAGATAAAATTGTATCAATATAATGAATTGTTGTGTGCTTCAGAGATTCCATAAGGAAAGCTTGTTCTGGTATGGAATACTGGTAAATTTCTTCTGTATAGGCTTAATTCTAAATTTTTAACATTTTCTTAGGTTAGTATTCTCCTTATATAAGTTCTGAATAACTTAACGTTCAATAAGAATTTCCTCTGGCTAAAAATTCATTGTATTCATTGTAATGTTGTTGCAAGGAGAGATCCATATGATGATGAGCTATCACTGTTTTCAAAACGAGAAACTATTACCAAAGAGTTAAAGGAAAGTTCTTCAAAGTAAATACCTCATACTTACATCATTATTGGATATTTGTAGACTCAAGGAAGACTATGTTCTTAATTAGATGATCCTGAATTCATTAATGAACTTGTTTTGGTAATCAAGAACTCATCTGGGGCATAAAGCTAAGGTAATTGCATTAATGAAGCAAAGTAGAAAGATTAATTATGAACTGGAAGAATAATTTATCACATAATTGGACAAAACTAAATTGAACCATCATTAGTGCTTAGTAATGAATTACTTTTGCTTTTTAACAACAGAGAAGCTGTGGAAGTTAGTAGGGATTCTGGTGTGAAGTATGGGTTCAGAGGAGCAATCCAGAGGCTTGTGGTCAATGGAGAGATACATGAGGGTGCTGGTGCTGGCCCAAGTGGCCATGCTCGTGCTACTGGTGGACACATTGGGAGATACGAAGGACCACCATGTCACCCTGGCCATTCTTTAGAAAATGATTCCATTCTATTTTCAACATTTTCTGCTGACTGGGCAACATCACCTGGCTGGATACAAGAAGTCACAAAGCCCACGTGTCTTAATGGAGGATTATGTAGGCCATTACTATCTCAGTTCATTTGCCGGTGTCCTGCAGCTTTCATTGGAGAGCGGTGTGAAACAGGTAATAATTGTAAGGAATATATCTGAATAGAGTGTTATTAAATTTGAACATTTTGCTCTATTTATTGAAACACATCAAATCAAAATGATTTTTAAAATGCTAACTTGTAAACTTTTTACAGCTGTGGAAGACATAGGGATGACAAGACCAATTAGGTTTACTGGTGAAACATTCCTGCTTTTCCATAGTAGATTCCTCAGAGGGTAAGTGAAGACATTAATCATTAAATTTGGTAACCTTTGGTAGCAAATGATCCTATTTGAGTTTCTTCTAATCAGCTTATTTGTGAATAGTATTGAATTTTGTAAATTTAGCTAGCTTAATGTTCATTGATAGATGATCCACTAATAAATAACATTGCAACATATGGAAATTATCTATTAATTAGTAGTATGTAGTGAATCACATCATCTAACTAACATTTTTTGTTATGCTTTATGCACATTCAGTACTAATACTACTAACCAAACTAACTTTGAGATTGAAGAGGATGAACTTGAAGAGGTAGAAGAGGAAGATGAAGAGGCAGAAGATATGGATGAGGAAATGAGCGAAGAATATGGTAATAATGATGAGGAAGATATGTATGATGAAGATGATGTAGATTTCTTTGATAAAGGGTAAGAAAATCATCTGTAACATGCTGAAATTTGATGGTAATTGCATAGAAGATTTTGCACTGGCAATATCAAGAGGACATGAAATATTACTTGCATGCTTTTCTGCTATACTTCCATGCTATCTATATCATAAAACATAATAGGTTTCCATTACGGTTTGGCTCAAAGCCACTTGGCATAGTTTTTGTGAATTTCATTCTTTCACTAATTTTTATGTTTCATCCCCTATTGTTTATCCTTATCGATAGAATAATTGAAAGATCATTTTCAATGTTTGATCACTACAAGGATTCTGGGTTTATCAAAAAATAATAATGGAGATTTGACATCACACAATAAATATATTTGTGTCATCTTTTTCTATCACTGAAGGTAGATTCATAAAAGTCAAGGCATTTTACCATTAAAAAAATTAATTCTAGATATAATAATGCTCGAATATGCATAATTTCTAGTGTTTATTCTTGACCTATTTATACATCTTCTAATTTTCAGGAGGAAAGGAGAACGGCGAAATCACTTCCAAATACGCTTCAGAGTCCCTGTTGGAGATCCAGGAAATGGTCTTCTTTTGTGGACAAACAAAGGGAACACTCTTCAGGGAGATTTCTTTGCTATAGCCTTAGTCAATGGCTACCCCCAGTTGAGTTTCAATTTGGGAAGGCAGAAAACTTTGCTTATGATACGTTCAAAGGTAAATGGATTTATCTTAATCCTAATTTATATTATGCTCTATTTCAATAATATTTGAATTTTTTCTTTTAATATTTATAATGATGTCTAAATAATGTCTTCATATTAATGTGTGCTCGTAAGTTTATGTATGCATGAGTTCTACAAATAATTGTTATACAATTTATGGCTTTTTTCACTTCTTGTAATGGCTAGTTCCTTATTACCTCCTTTTGTATTCAATGATTTTTATACCCTAAAGCTCATTCCCATTTCCTTGACACTTTGAAAACTAATCTTTCAATCTCTCCATGACATTACTCAAGGTATTTTCCTTTCTTTTTCCTACTTTTGGCAATATTTCTAGAATATTCTCATATTTTCCTGAGTTACTTTATCATATCGTTGGATAGTTAAATTTAGAATATATGGAAGTTATGTTGGTAGTAAGATGGATTCCTAAAATTGCAGATTCTATAAGAATGTTTGTAAGACTGGATTCAGAAAAATTGTTAGTCATAACCTTGGAGGGGGGGACACAATACTAAAATTTGATTTTCAGGTGCAATAACTACTGAATGCCAAAAACTGCAAAATGAAAGCAACTTTAAAAATTGACAAAAGGAGTGCATTTTTAAAGACTGAAAGAAATTGTCTCTTCTTATAGATTCAACTTTTAACCTTAATTTTACTAGAAAATCAAATTTAGGTTTAAAGAATAAATCAAATTTTCAATATTTATTATAATTAATAGATAATGTGTCAACTATGGAAATGCATGCTCTGCAGGAAGTATTATTTGATCGATCTTGTGTATAGTTCTTTCTGTAAATTTTTACCAAAATTTCCGTTTCTTACATTTGCTAATTTTTTACCCTTTACAAATAACAGTAGAAATAAAACTTTACATAATCAGTATTGAAGTCATTATATTCACCATTATAATCTACAAACAAGATTTTAGGCAGATCCACTTAAACTTCATTCACCACCATTAAAAGTTTATTTTGCAGTTGCAAGGTGTCATCTTTCCTATAATTCTATCCTCTGCCCTTCTCTTCATTTCTGCAAAACTTTTTCCATTCTTCAAACAATCAATTATCTTCATTCTCCCTCTTCCCATTTTTACTATTTCATTCCTTATCATACCTCCATTTCTCATCTCAATTTCAAAGCATGTCCAGTACAGTTTCTTTTATTTTGATTGATTAATTTAATCAATAATTTGATTATTTGGCTCTCATCAGCACTTTCTCATTCCGAACTTAATCTCTGCTCCTTTTATTAGCATTTCCTCTACACATTTCAAAGCAGTCCATTCTTATCCTATTAACAATATAATTTATAAATCCATTGCATTCCACTCTTCTACTTCCAAAGCTTATTTTTTTCTCCTTTCAAAAATTCTAAGGCAATTTCTTCTGCTATGATAAAGAGAGTTGGTGATATGCCATGCCCAGAATGACCGTACTTCATTTCCTTTACTCTATTGGACCATACAGTTTTCATGATTCCTATTTTTATTCTTTTCTTTTGACACACATACATTTTCTCATCTTAATCACTCCAATCTTGCCCTTTCAAATGATTATCAAGGGTTTCTGTGAAACATTCAAAAGATTTTTACAGATCTACAAAACATGTATTCAGATGTTCTCCTAAGCTTCTTGTTATCTCTTGTCCCCAGGACAGCCTAAACTCAAACTGCACTTTTGTGATATTTCCTTCCATTTTCCTAATCAGTCTTGCACACAATCTCCTAAGCTATGTCTTTTTCGCATGAGCAATGAGGCTAATCATCCCATTTTTTCAAAATTATTTGTAACTTCTTTTCTTTTTGGATATCATTTTCATCTCTAAGAAATTCACTCTCCACTTTGGTATTTCTCATCAATTAAGATCATTAACCCTTTAGCAACAGTGGTATTCTCATAGAATTGTATCCATATTCTGAAGCTTTGGCAGAAAAAATATATCTTAGAAATGAAGCCCTCCTGAACCTCTTCCGATGCTAGTTACCCTTTTGGACCGTTTCCAGTGGAGCTCTGGGGAGGTGTGTGGCCCCTAATGCAGCATGGGGATTATAACTAATTATAAATAAATAACTGCAACAACATTTAATTTTGCTAAAGAATCATTTGTTGCACACATGGCCAATATGTCTTTCGTGATGAAAAGCCCCTGCTTTGCTGATCACGTACAGCTTTTAATCGAAACTCTACTGCTGATATTAACATACTTAGCAATCTACCATAATTATATTGAAATATCTACTATTTTCTTTGAATACATTAATATTAACACTATTGAATTGAATTGAAACTTTGATATTTATCTTTTATTTCAGTAAAAATATCTCTCAGAGGCATAGGTTGACCATGCATTTCTTTAAAAATTTTGTATTAAAAGGTTTCATTATTACAATATGTATAAAGCTATTTATGATTGGATAAATACACGGGGATAATCAGTTAGTATACTTTTCCATAAGAAATATACATAGAATAAGTTTACGCTACCACCAGAGGTTGTTTCTTTTACAAAATTAAATTAGAAACAATGGTCCTACGAAATCAATGGAAGTGTCAAAAGAAAGGAAAATAATCAGAGATTCTTATTTTAGTTGTGAAACATTGATATAGAACCGAATTTTCAAAGATTTTGATAAAACACACGGAAATTACGTAAAATATTTGGGAAATAAACAACCCATCCCTTTGACGACTAAGGCCATTGTTTAATGTTGATTTCATGAACCATCCCATATAAGTGCACAGGGATAATCATTTCTTATAATTTTTATAAGAAATTTACGTAAATTAGGCTTTCATGACTTGAAATGTTTTTGTGCTTAGGAGGACCAGATATATACGATAATAGATAATTTTTAAACAAAATGAAGTCCTGTCATGCTTGATGGGGGCGTTTACTAATTTTCTAATAAATTAAACATCCTTTGTTCCATTTATGAAATTTTACTCTATTTTTTTATTGATAAATATCTGGAAAGATCAATTTCCTTAATTAATTATATTACCTACCACACATAGTAGTTTAATGTAATTTTGAATGTATTTTGTTGAGGATTATTTGAAATTTACATAAAATGCAAATCAATTAGTCATTCTGCAAATTTTGTTTCATTCTCACATATACTTGTTCCAAACAAATTCATTGCAATAATCTTGCTGCAATGAAAATTATAAATATTTAGCACTTGTTACTCCTATTTTCTTAATTAGTAGCATTTTGTATCAAGTAATCTAAGTTCAAGTTATTTCACTGATTAGTTATAAATGCCATTAACTTAACAGGTGAGGGTAAATGATGGAGCGTGGCATACAATAGTGGCTCACCGCAGGAAAAGAGTGGGAACAATATCTGTAGATGGTGAAACTCCAGCTGAAAGAGGAGTAGCTGACCCAGGAGCATCACTCCTCAACACAAGTGGCCGTCTTTGGATAGGTATGAAGAAATCCCCTTACTGCATCAATTCCATTGTCATATCTCTTTTCTTTATTTGTATTGATGAGAATCTCTTTCTCTGAGATAAAAATTTTATGACAAATCCAAATAGGAAATTTAATACTTGAGGATGCTCAACTGCTTTTTCATTACATAGTCAGTATACCAGTTTCTATGAAAGTTGGTTGTAACAATTTCAGTAACAAATGTTCTCTATGCAAATTCAATTCTTGCATCCAAGCCTGTGTTTTGGTGGGAAAATAATCTGAAAACCAGAAAATTAAAAGATTGACTAGTTATAAAAAAATATAGCAACGTTTTGTACAATATAAATATGAATGTACACGTTTTATAGTGTGAATTACATTTTTTCTAGCATTCATTTCATATCTTTAGCACTTCTTCTCTAACTCATTTATGACTCATATTCCATTATTGGAATGGCAGTAATGACTTCATATTGTTGAACATAAAATTTATGACTTTAGGACACAAATTTCAACCATTGGTTTAAATGAGTTTTGTAATATAAAATGATTTTTTTCTGTACTTTCTGCCACATCAGACCCATTTAAGTTTATTATTGAGTTAAATAACTCTCTATTCAAGTTTTATCATGCAGTATCACATCTTATAATCACCCATAAACCCTTTTGAGTTTAATTACTTGTCTGAATTTTAATTTATACAAACTTATTTGCTTAATTTTATGATTAGTCTGATTAACTACTTGTGTAAATAACTCATTATGAAAGCATCAATATATAATATCATGTAATATTGACAATTACACAGAAGATTGTCATTATAAATACAATATTACGAAAAACTTCAGAGATGCTTATTAAATATCATATATAAGGCGTGTATACTTATTATGAAATTTATCTTTTTCAAGGACAACTCTTTCTTATAGTTCTTTAGTTTCCCAATTAGTTATTAACTCCTCAAGGAAACTGCTCATTATGCCCAGGCCTTAGATTGCTTTTCAGTGTTTTTCTGTATTGATTATAATCAGAAACACTCCTTTAACTTGTTTTGAAGGAGGAAATTGAATTGAAAGCCATTTACTATTTAAAAATTATATGAGAAAAAGAGAACATCTCCTTCAAAACTGGGGCCTAAAATTACCTTTTGATGTTTCTTTTTTATTATAATATTTAAGCATTTTGGTAAAAATCTTTGCCTATTTACAGGAGGAGCCCCAGCACTGCCAGCTGGTCTTCCAGCACAATATTATTTGGGTTTCATTGGCTGTATAGAAGAAGCGAAAGTGGACAAGAAAAAGACTCTGGATTTATTAAAACACAGCCACAGTACAGTCACTCAATTCTGCCCTGCTTGAAGCTTGCTGTGCTTTCCTCTGACTAGTAGCATTTCCCATGTGTTTTTCAACCTATGGCGTAACTTGGGAAACTGGATTGTTAGCATCACAATGGTAACTTCTTGAGACCAATTGTTATGAAAAGAAAGTAAGTTTCTTAAAAAGTGATTCTGTTACATGTGCCCTATTTTGAAAAGAAGTTATTATTGTTGCTGCTGAAAGTTGGGATGTAGAATGTGCAAGAAATGTTTCTTAAAAGTGAAATAACATAAAACCTTCCCAATGGAGAAAAACTGGAATGTTTACTTCAAGTTGAATTTGTTCATTGTCTTCCGTGGAGACTTTAATTTTACCATTTGTTGCCAAATGACTGAATCGCAATGAAATGTGTAGAAGCCCACAAGAAGGATACAATGGCCAGTGCTGATGGAAAATTGATATGACAAGGCTTTATAAGCTCAAATTATTTTGATATAGGTGTATATCATCGACCTAAAATAATAGGCAATGCAATGGTGGTATATAAGTATGAGAATTGCTTGAAAGATAAAGGGAGGTTTCCTATAAAAAATGAGATACAACCACTTACCAGTGATTCCAGGCTTGTGGTAAATGTATTCAAAAGACTAAATATTCAATCATCAACCAAGATACATATGAGATGAAATCAAATTCAATGTTTATAGTGTTGAATGTGTTTTCTCTGTTGGGGTAAAATTACGTAAGACTCAAGCCCAAAATGAATGTGAGTGATTAGAGTGTTTACTTAGGAAATTAATAAGTGTGAATGTGACAAATAGAGGAGAAGATAGAAAAATGAAGGATATGGGTGTATGAAAGTAAATATATCACCAACAATATCAAAAGAGTTCTTAATTTCTCTATCATTGCCAATGAAGCAAATTTTAATTTAAACTCATTTAATTTTACTTAGATTTATTGGAACTGAAAGGTGAGCCTGTGAATATTGCTGAATACCTCTTTCATCAAATTTGTAAGTTATTTTAATGACATTCAGCATTGAATAACAAAGTTTACACAATGTGAGGTAATGCACAAAATGCAAAAAAATAGGATTTGTGTTATATTCTGTTTAAGATTCTAATTGGATTTACCTTGTGATGGAATGATAGCTTGAAAATAATATTCTCCACTGCATTGGATGATGCTTATTGAGGAAAAGTTAATCATGTAAATCAAATGTCATATCCCTATTTCACAGATGGAGGAGGAATGTAGCTCGTGAAATGAATTTTATAAATACAAGAATTTTACAAAGCCATATGAAAAGTGTTTGAAAATTTAAATCACAGCAGTGACTAAAGAATTTTAAAGCTTCTGTTTAATATTAAATCAGCTATAATTTGACTGAGAAAATGGAATAGTAAACAATAAACCTCATTAAAGTCAAACAGTAAACCCTGATAAAATCTTACCTGATTATTATTGATGTCAAGTAAGATCTTCCATCTTAAGAAAATGACAATGCATATTAAGAAGCTTGGTCTAAAGTTATAATACAACTGGTTACCAACATTGTATTGACTGTTGTGGCTGATAATATTTATTTACAATGTGCTACCCTGAAAGTGAATAAACTTTTTATGAGCTGCAATGATTGAAGGATCAGTCACTGTATAAAATAAAACCTTGTACACATTTTGTGTATGTGCATACATTTTGAAATAAATAAAACTGGCATTTTGTCATCACTGTCCTTATTTCTAATTGCACACATTTTGTGCCTCCAAATGATTATCGAATAATTTCAAAATCATATTACTCTTCACCAGCTTATTAAGTCTTAAGGGTTTACTGTTTGTATGCCAATATACTTGTTTGTCTACTAAATGAAAATTTTTCATTTTACAAATTTATAGTTGGGTTGGAATGGAACAGCAACCCCATGATTTTCAAGGATTCTTACTATTTAAGGTAATAACTTAATGATTAACAGTAATGTATGATTGCATATGACTATTTTTTGAGTAAAGTGTGTATTTATTCCAATCTTTCAATTAAATTTTGCATATATTTAACAAGATTTGGAATTCAGTGATTTTTAATACCATTTTATTTGCACTTTGATTTTAATTCCTAGACAGCTCCACAGCTTTGATATATATATA